>CAUYLG010037067.1:0-162009 GCA_963573385.1 Cacajao melanocephalus | reverse complement strand
ACACACACACACACACACATACACACACAAAGATGCAAAATGCTGGTGTCCTACCACTTTCTCTTCAGAGGAATGTTAGACGAAAAACATTCTGAGTGAGTTCTTGCCTAAAGAATGTAGGACTATTTTGAAGGCTCCAGAGGACAATTAATAAGATTTTATTTTTCTTTTTATTAGAATTTACATTTATTGACATTCATAAAGAAGCTGACAACTGTTTAAAATATGAACTCAGATATGGTCTCTCTGACAAGATGCCCTCCTGCACAAAATGTTGGCATTAGCATTATGCATGCAATTGATGTAATGAATATATTCAGAATTTTTCTGAAAGAAAAGAAAATGTTAAGGAGACCGATACCTTCAAACAATTTCAGGTTTGCAGCATGGTTGTTAGCGATAAAATTTGGAGAAGAATTAATAGTGAGAGAAAAAGTAATTGGCCTCCAGTAAACACCATTCACTGTCAGTACAAGGCAAGGAGACAAGGTCAGCATTCCTATTTCATAAGCCTAGTAATAACACCACTGTAATCTGCATGGCTACTTTGGATGTAAGATGATATTCTGTCTCTGGGGGAGTCAGCCTTTCTTTGTGTAGAGTATCCCTCTTTTCCCATTTAAAAATTATTTTCGTTCATTAAAAAAGGAGGTAAAATAATTACAAAACTACTGCCCTTATTCACAGAACTCTCTATTGACATGATTGTTTATTTTCTTTTAGCCTTTATTATCTTTATAAGTATTTATTTAAGTCATTTGAGAATATACTGCCTACATTTCATCCTGTTTTATTCTCTTTACATATTTCTATGCTAGTATTCCTCATTGTAAATAGCCTTTTTGCACATTTACCTTTAAATACCAAACACCGAATGTCAAACTTTACTAAACATTTCCTCCCATGGTTGAATATCTAGATTAATTCCAAATTTTCTTCATTAAACATATATTGCACTGAATATTTTCTGTCTAACCCATTTCTTTATTTTAGATTACATTCTTAGAATATATTCCCAGAAGTAGAATTACAGACTCCAAGGGTTTGAATCTTTTTAAAAGTGTTTTTAATACATGGTTCCACATCTCATACCAAATGGAATACATTGATTTTCATATTTAATATCTAAATTTGTGAAATATTCTACTGAATTAACTTTGATTTTTTTCCCCTCAGTCCTTAATTAAAAGTTGCTATCTCTCTCAGTTACAGGACTAGCTACCAGATTTGGACTGACTGCCAGTCACTTCTTGGTAAAAGCATCAGGATTTTTTAAATTCTGTTGAGTTCATATTCTATTCAAAAAGCTGAGTTTTGTGTGGGACAAATAATTAGCATCAAATGCATGTTGGCTCTCTTCATCCTTCTCATTAAATCTTGAATATCATCTTGAAATACTTGAAGTTTTCTTTTTAATCCATAGTAGGCAAAATAAATACTCAAACAAGCAAACAAAAATCAAAATAACAGTCTTTATAAGACAATAGTATTTCACTATGATTAACATTTCAGTGTGTGGTGCACACTTGTACAGAATGAGTTTTTAAAAAATTTTTATTATTTCCCACCAGCCCTCAGACCCAGAATCATCACCATTCTACTCTCTATTTCTCTTCAAATTCTTTAGATTTCACATATAAGTGAGATCACAAAGTATTTGTCTTTCTGTGTCTGGCTTATTTCACTCAGCATAATGTCCTCCAAGGTCATCCATGTTGTTACAAATGACAGGATTTTATTCTTTTTAAAAGCTGAATAGTACTTTATTGTGTGCGTATGTGTGTGTGTGTGTGCACGCACGCGTGCACATGTGCGTGCACATGTGCACACACATGTATGTATAAAATAAAACCACACTTTCATGACTAATTCATCCATCAGTGAACAGTGGGTCATTTCCTTATCTTGGTAATCATGAATAATATTACAGTGAACATGTGGGTGTAGCAATTTCTTCCAGGCAGTGATTTCATTTTCTTTGGATGTATACCCAGAAGTGAGATTGCTGGGTCACATGGTAGTTCTATTTTCAATTTTTGGAGGAGCACCCATACTGGTTCTCATAATGGCTGTACCAATTCTCCCCACCAAGAATAGACAAGGGATCCTTTTTCTCTACAGCCTTACCAATCCTTGTTGCCTCTTGTCTTTTTCATGATAGCCATCCTAACAGTTTTGAGATGATATTGTGGTTTTGATTCACATATCTCTGCTGACTAGTGATGTTGAGCACCTTTTCATATATCTGTTGATCATTTGTATGTATTCTTTGGAAAAATGTGTGTCCAGGTTGTTTGTTCATTTTTTAATTGAGTTATTTGGTTTTTTTCTCATGACTTGAGTTTTTAAAATATATTAGATATTAATCCTTTATCAGATATATGGTTTGCATATATAGTCTCCCATTTTGTAGCTTGTCTTTTCATTTCATT
Organism: Cacajao melanocephalus; assembly: GCA_963573385.1. NCBI lineage: Eukaryota > Metazoa > Chordata > Mammalia > Primates > Pitheciidae > Cacajao > Cacajao melanocephalus. Next base: position 159,577 of record CAUYLG010037067.1, on the reverse strand, counting down.
GATTGTTTGCTATAAAAAAAATCCATTATTAAGGGGAAATAAATAAGGGTGATTTTGTTTTTCTCGTGTTGATTTTTTTTTTGGGGGGGACATAATTTGGGTTGTGCAGCACTAATTAGAGTTCAGATAAGAAGATTAAAAAAAAAAAAACTTCCACTGTGTCTTTTATATGAACTTGCAGGAAGGAGAAGTTTGCAGAAGTTAGAAGACACACCTTGAGCTCAAAATGAAAATTCTGTCTTTTAAACATCACTGCATGTCTTCATCAGAAACCAAATGTGACTTCTTGGTAGGGATATTGTAAAAGGAATTTGCCATTGGTGGTGGATGAATTCCGTGAATTTAAAATTGCTCTTCACCTTTTAAATTTAGTGAGTTCATTACAGCTGGGAGGCAGACCCATAGGATTCATGAATGGCTGAGAGGTAAAGGGTGTGAGATTACTAGGAGAAAATACATTCTATGGAAGAGAGAGCCATTCACAACACTTGGCGCAGGAATAAGTTTAGCTGTTTTTTTTTTTTTTTAATATATATGTATTTATTGTACTTTAGGTTCTGGGGTACATGTGCAGATCATGCAGGATTGTTGCATAGGTACCTACATGGCAATGTGGTTTGCTGCCTCCATTCCCCCCCTCACCTATATCTGGAATTCCTACACATATTATCCCTCCTCAACCTCCCTACCCCCTGCTGCCTCTCCCCTATTCCCCCCACAACAAACCCCAGTGTGTGATGCTTCCCTGTGTCCATGTGTTCTCATGGTTGAACACCCGCCTATGAGTGAGAACATGTGATGTTCGATTTTCTGTTCTTGTGTCAGTTTGCTGAGAATGATGGTTTCCAGATTCATCCATGTCCCTACAAAGGACAGAAACTCATCATTTTTTATGGCTGCATAGTATTCCATGGTATATATGTGCCACATTTTCCTTGTCTAATCTATCATCAATGGGCATTTGGGTTGGTTTCAAGTCTTTGCTATTGTAAACAGTGCCACAATGAACATACATGTGCATGTGTCTTTATAATAGAATGATTTGTAAACCTTTGGGTATATACCCAGTAATGGGATTGCTGGGTCAAATGGAATTTCTATTTCTAGGTCGTTGAGGAATTGCCACACTGTCTTCCACAACGGTTGAACCTCCACAATAGTTTACACTCCCACCAACAGTGTAAAAGTGTTCCTATTTCTCCACATCCTCTCCAGCATCTGTTGTCTCCAGATTTTTTAATGATCCCCATTCTAGCTGGGATGAGATGGTATCTCAATGTGGTTTTGATTTGCATTTCTCTAATGACCAGTGATGATGAACATTTTTTAATATGTTTGTTGGCCTCATATATGTCTGCTTTTCAAAAGTGTCTTCATATCTGTCACCCACTTTTGAATTTTTTTTTTTTTTTTTTTTTTTTTTTTTTGTCTTGTAGACCTGTTTTAGTTCTTTGTAGATTCTGGATATTAACTCTTTTTCAGATGTGTAGATTGCAAAAATTTTTTCCCATTTTGTTGGTTGCCGGTTCACTTTAATGATTCTTTCTTTTGCTGTACAGAAACTCTGGAGTTTAATTAGATCCCGTTTTTCTATTTTCGCTTTTGTTGCCAATGCTTTTGGTGTTTTAGTCATGAAGTTCTTGCCTATGCCTATGTCCTGAATGGTTTTGTCTAGGTTTTCTTCTAGGGTTTTTATAGTGTTAGGTCTTATGTTTAAGTCTTTAATCCATCTGGAGTTAATTTTAGCATAAGGTGTCAGAAAGGGGTCCAGTTTCTGCTTTCTGCACATGGCTAGCCAGTTTTCCCAACACCATTTATTAAACAGGAAATATTTTCCCCATTGCTTGTTTTTGTCAGGTTTGTCAAAGATCAGATGGTTATAGATGTGTGGCATTGCTTCCAAGGCTTCTGTTCTCTTCCATTGGTCTATATCTGTTTTGGTATCAGTACTATGCTGTTTTGTTTAGTGTAGCCTTGTAGTATAGTGAGGTAGCATGATGCCTCCAGCTTTGTACTATGTGCTTAGGATTGTCTTGGCTATGTGAGCTCTCTTTTGGTTCCATATGAAGTTTAAGGTGTTTTTTCCAGTTCTGTGAAGAGGGTCTTTTAAAGAATTGCTTGTTGCCTGTCACTCAATGTTGCCTCAATCTATGTATTCATATGGCACTGCAGGGGTTCTTGAGAAAGTGTAAAAAAAAAAACTTAGGTAATTTTTTTTTTCATGAAATCCTGTAAGCCATTAAGGTGCACAGTTTATTATGCAGTAAAATGTAGGTCACCCATTTCATGGCCCACAGCTCAGTTTGGGAAGCTTGTGGACTGCAGATGAGACACCAAGACATCAACAAGAATGTGTGATGAAAGCATCGACCAGCAAAGGTGGAAACATGTTGAGTAGCAGAAACCAAAGCCCATTTCTTAAGAAAATGACACTAGACTCTGGTGGTTCTCAGTGGAAACACAAATATACCTTGAGAAGGAGAGTCTGATCTAGTGACAATTAAGTGAAATTACATGTGACATGTTCCTTGTAGGGTCGTCATATAGTAGGAATACTGAATTTAGCTGGAAAACTCTCTTTTAGGCAAACTCAATACCACTTAAGGCAAAGAGCCAACATGTATTCCCTACAATCTGAGCTATAAGTGAGTTTGATTTTGTTTTTTTCAGACAGTTAAAAAGAGACTTGGCTGATACTTTCAAAGGGGAAATTGAGACAACTAACAATTTTGGAGAAGGAATATTGCATTTTCAGGTTCATTTACTATGACTGCCTACCAATGCAATTACAGACAAACCTTTCTTTCTTTCCTAGAAGATAATAAAAATGATAATTAACAATCTGCTCCTTCATTTCTTCACGTTATTGACCTTGCCTTGCTATTTAGGGCTTACCATTATACAGATGATTTTTAGAAAGAATATGATTTAATTTCTTTGTAGAAGCTTCATTTTCTTAAAAATAAATGTTTTTTTCAAATTGTCTCTAAGCAAAAAAAAAAGGACAATAAAAAAGACCTGTTACTACTGATTCCTTATACTCCGGGGAGTTATAGGAGATGAATATGTGAATTGAATGATATATCTTCAAAATATTTATTGACTAGGTATGAATTATAAATCACCCATGATTGTTGAGTTAAAATCATTTTACATTTATGATTATATGCAGGGAAAACTACAGGTTTTAATGTGTGAAAAACCTGCAGGTAAATTCTCACTCCGTGGTGTACAGGCTAAGCCTCAGCTTGGAAGTTGTGATATTTTAGCAAAGAGTTCCTTTGAAGGTTAAATAGACTGAAGGATAGAAAACATCTTGCACAAAACTCTCTGATTTCAAGTAGCCTTCATTGTGAGCATAAAGCTGAGAGAAATGACCTTGAAAGCTACATATAAGTAGGGGCTGAAGTGCCAGTCCAGGCTGTAGTTCCTTGAGAAGGACAAGAAAATGGGGCAGCCATCAGAGCAGTGAGGATATAGTGAAAAAGGACATGCCTGTGCTAGAACTTGGAGGAGGTTAGGGATGTAGTAAGTCATCTCTGAGCCCCTTCATAAGTCCTGAAGTCTCTATTTGATGCTTAGAATGACCATTACCCTGAAATCTTACAATTAAGCCTCTTAGTTTCTTCCTAGGGAACATTTAATGATTACTGGCTCCATTAAGTGTTGCATTAAGCCAGAAATTCAGCCAAACCATATTAAGCACGTAAACATAAAAAACAGAATTAGCCTTTAAGCTACTTTCTTCCTCAGTGTACCCGTTGCATGCACTTGGCAAGTCCACCCAAACCTATCTCTTTAATATCAATGGAATCCATCCATTTCTCTCCATGTTAGCTTCCATGACTACATTTAATGATAGCTTTTTTAAGACTGAATTATTTCAGCACTTTCAATTGCTGTCCTTGCTTCACTGTAGTGCATTGTTCACACAAACAGTAGCTAGATCTTTCTAATTTGCATCTGATCTGCTAAAATCCTTTCACTGTGTCTTTAGAGTCTTTGTCCTTTGAAAATAAGGAGGAAGCAGCAGTACAAGCTTGTGTCTGTTCTAAACATTGACTATGCTGCTTTGAGTAGAAATAATTGGATTTATAGTTGGCCTACACTGACTTTTTGGTTCTGTGTGTCTAAGGAGACTCATCTTACCTATGAACAATTGAATAATGATGTTATTTGGATTTATAGTTGGCCTATGCTGAGTTTTTGGTTCTGTGTGTCTAAGGGGACTCATCTTAGCTATGAACAATTGAATAATGATATTATGTATGAACCTCTGGAAAAACATGAGAGTATCCTAAACTCAGGTATCAACAATAAGCATAAGTAAGATGGTAGCGAGTTTAAAGGTCTAGAAATGGTAGATGTTTATATGAGAGGTAAGGATGGAGTGTGATTTAGATTTATAGGTAGATAATTGGGTGTATAATATAATTAACTAAAGAAAAATAATATTCTCAACTTGGCTAGGGTGATAAATTAATAAATTTAATTTGAACATATTGTGTCTGGGATACCTCTGCCTCCAGTTAGAGGGGCTTGGTTGTAGGCTGTTGTTGTAAACTATATGGAGCTGGTGAGAACGATCCAAGTTGGAGGCAGATTTGAAAGAGATCAAGACATTGGTGATGTGAGAAGGAACAGATGGGAATGGATGGAAATCTAAGCATAGCCAAGGAAGAAAGAAGTGGACTGGAGATAGAGCTGCTATTTCTTGTCCACACTGTGGATTCACCTCCTACTATGGCCCCAGTGCCTCTGCCTTTGTCCTCCTTTAGCATATTTTCAGGATCACAACAAAACAAACCCTTTTAATATAGAAGTTAGATCACCTCACTCCCTGTCTGAAACCTACCAAGGGCTCCCTGTTATACTCAGGTCAAAAGTCAATGTACTTTCAAGGTGCCACAGACCTTTCGTGACCTGCCAGCCCCTTCCTCATAGAGTTTCTGACCTCTTATTTTATAATCCCTTGACGTTCTCATTCCATCCCCAAGTGTTATCTGCCTTACTCATCTGCCAACATACCAGGGAGCCTCTTCCTTCAGCCCTGCTCAGTGGCTATTCCCTCTGCTTGGAATATTATTTTCCCAGAAAGTAGCATGTCTTTATTCCTCTCTCAGATCTGTGCCTAACTGTTGACTACACATTAAGTGTTGGTTGACCCATTTTAATAACTATCAATTATCTATCCATCAAAAATGGGAAATTTTAGTTCTATGTCCTGCTTTATATTACTCTATAGCTGATATTATTAATATTTTTATCCTGTGTATTTCATTATTTATTTGTGTATTTTCTGTCTCTCCCAATCAAAGTGTTAACTTAATGAGGATAACAATTGTATCTCTTCTGTTAACTGCTATATTCATGACACCCCAAACACGGCCTGGCACAAAGAAGCCACTCAATGAATGGTTGCTGAAAGACTGAATCAAGATGGGGATGAATGAAATCCGAAGAGATCCAGTGCCTTAAGTGATAGACAGCAGAATGAGGGTTCATTTGAATGCTATGGGGGAGAGAAGCATATGTAAAAAAACAAAACAAAACATTTTTTGTGTGTGTTTGTTGTTGTTGCTGTTTTGCATTTCATTAGCAATCTAAAAGCCTCTAGAGTGAGCTTGCCATGTTCTGGAGTCCTGTTCCTCATGTATTAACACACGCTGATGTGTGGATGGTAGGCTTGTGTGAACCTGTTCAGGTCAGCAGTGTCCTTCACCTGCTCTGATAATTTCAGACTCATCAAAAAAATCAATTTAGCAGCACAGCTTCTCAGGTTTTCTTGGTGTTTGTGTTTTCCCTCAGATAAATTGTAAAAGGCTTTATTTTAGGGGCAAAGTACTTTTCTTCTCATATCTTCCAGTGCTAAGCACCTAAAGATCAATTGAAATTTCATTAATTTCTATAATAAATGCTTGCATTTTTCTGATATTTCAATGAAAAATTATAAGAAAAAATAATTATATTTCTGTATTTTGGCAAGAACACTAGAACCGAAGTCAGGAAATATAAACTGGAGTCTCCTGTCAGCGACTTTTTAAGTGTATGACTTTGGAAGAGTTACAAATTTCTTTGTGCCTTAGTTTCCTCATATATTAATTGAGGTAAAAATACCAGTCCTGCCTTAAATCACACTAGTATGGAATTTAACAAGGTAATTTTAGAATTACTTTGTAAAATGTAAAACTTTATGAATTTCATTTATCATATAACTGTGGAGAAACTACTTGCTTCTAAGATTTCTTTGTAGATCCTCTAAATCAGACAATTCTAGGTCTTAGTATGTGAAATGACTACTGCTTCTAAGATTTCTTTGTAGATCCTCTAAATCATTCTAGGTCTTAGTATGTAAAACGTACATATTTTAAATAGTTGACTAATTTAAAATGTTATTCAGTTTCAGGATTTGCATTCTTTTGCCTTCTAATTTGATTTGTCTGATATGTTGTGAAGAATATATGACTAAATGATTATAAGATAATTCCGGAGTTATTAAAAGATGCTTCTTGTCTCAATGGAAATAACAGTTTCATTTTGCAGCTTATCCATTTTGACTAGAAGAAAGCCCAGAAGTAAATCAAGATGTGTCTATATTTTGTACCTCTAACTGGTTTTCAAAATGATATAAGTGAAACAGAAGAGAAGGGAAATTGAAATCTATAAGCTTTGTAAATATTTCCCCATAGAAATAAGCTTATGAACTTTAGCAGAAGAAAAGGTAGAGATGCATTTTAGAGGCATGACGAAAATGAATACTGAAAGATCACGGCCTACAGACCCACATGGGCTGAATCATTAACTTGGAGATCTCAGGAAATCTGGTGAGTAGAATCTTCTGAGAGAAAGGATTTTGGTAGTAGAAAGTAGGGTGTAAATCCATTAATTTCAAGAAGATGTAAGAGTTTTTAATAAATATGCCTACAGCTGGACCCAGCTTTCCAACCGTTATTTTTGTCCATGCTTCTCACAAAACCATTTCATCTTAAAATGAACCATATTCTGCTATATGGAATATATTTAGAAAGTTGGAAGCAAAATGCCTGTTATATATTTTGCAGGACTTTCAGGGAAAGAAAGATGATTAATAGTTTTATGAGAAAATATGGACATAAAAAAATGGCTGAGAAGTTGAATCCCAGCTGTAGTCTTCATGTAGAAACACCATTGATTTCTCAATATATGGAACCATAGTAAGTCATCATATTTCTGGGCTGGTATCTTTGCCTTAGAGGTCCAGTGATATCATTATTTTACTGTGCCTGAATTCTGGGGGATTATCTCCAGAATCTCCAAACACATAGAGATCAAGTAAATGACTATGATGCCAATGTAACCTTAGTTGAGAAATCAAAGTTTATACCAGCTTGGCTGCACACCCTGCTTCTGGGGAAAACCTAGGTGAGATATTTAAAACCAGTCAGATGGTTCCTTGGAGAACCTGGATTCAAAGCCAAGAGACAAGGAAACTTGGATTTAGAGAAGAGAGTTGTGGCATCTGATGCAACTAACTGCACTATTGGGAGATACTTCCACTTGGTAAGGCATGCACATCTGAAGTCAGTTTCTCTCTGTTACGAACTGAGTTGAGGACTGACTACTCATCTATTAAATATCATGCGCTAGGAAAATTGTGGGTACTCTGGTGAACAAAGCTTTATGACAGTAGATCTCATGGGGCCCTCAATCTATTTAGAAAGGTAGTTTCCAGGTCAATAATTTAAATAGTTTTGAGTGTAGGGCAGAACACTGTAGGATACTACAATAAGGACACCTAACCTGGTTTGGAAGCTCAGGAAAGATTGTACCAAACCCAGTACTAAACACTTAATATCCCAGATTCCAGGGTTGACACAATCTCACACAGTCATACTGCTGATGAGACCAGTGCTTTCATTTGAATGCAGTCAAGCTATAGTACGTTGTTCAGACACTTAAACTTCTTGCTTTTAAAGTAATGTATGGGGTGTACTTTAAAGGAGTAAGACGGCATGGAAAACATTTGTATGTGATTTATGGTCTTCTTTTGGAGTGGCTCTTATAGACCCTCCCGGAACCCGGCTAATGAATTAATGATAATCCTGTCCCTATACATAACATTTCTTTTTACTTTATTTTTTTTCACTACAGCATAAAAAACAGCTATGTTTAATGTAATCTCTGAATGTCATCTGTTAAATGGAAAAAATGTCACTCTTACCTCCCAATTTGCTCTGAATATGCACTGAAATACTGCCTGTAAAATACGGAACCAAAGTTGGCACTTTATTAATGTTAGGTCTGATTTTCAGAGCCCTTTACTGTGACATAATAGTAAGCTATTGTCTGTGGACTTGGTTTTGGTCTTGATTCACCTTTCAGAAGGGATGGGATTCTATCCCTCTGTGCTCTTCATGAATGATGGGTCAGTTGCTTTCTAATGAGGCTCTCACTGAGTACCGTCTTGTGTTCCCAGCCTGAATGTTCTTGTGCTAGGAAGAGCCATACCAGAATCTTCCAGATAAGCAATGGGAAACATTGCAATGTATCACACTGTTATCAGCACATCTATAAGTGGCCTTTTTCGTCCCCGTGGCATTTTTTTTTCCTGGGTATTACGGATGAGTTTCTCATGCTATGGTGTAGCCAAAGTTGTCCTATTAATGAGAGTAACAGCACTTTGGATGAAAAGGCATGATAATGCAATTTGGAAGGAGATTCTTAATGTACGAATGATACAAAAGGTGACACTGAGGGCAAATTGATAATTGTGGCAAGATCAGTACTTCCCACCAATGTACAGAGATAGGTTAATTTATATTTCCCCACAGGTGTTTATCTGATAGACTGATGATGTTAAGCAGAATAACAAAATCTGCATTTAAATGAACGTATTATAACATGGAAAAGTAGAGCCAGAATACAAATTAAACACCATCACGTTTGGGATAAAAACAAAATACAGTATCTTTAGAGTCCTCTGGGAAAACATTTGCCTGTGATTTATGGTCTTCTTTTGGAGTGATTCTTACAGACCCTCCTGGAACCCAGCTAATGAATAAATGATAATCCTATCCCTATATACATCACACTTCTTTTTTCTTTCTTTTTTTTTTACTACAGCATAAACACACATTCCCATTAGATTAATGTTTCTAATAAATTAGGAAAAATGCTAAGTAAGAAAGAAAGGACACCAAAATGGAAAATTCAGTGAAGTACAGACTCTATGGGCCAAGAGGTAATTTACCTTTATTAGTTTTTTCTTTAAGACCATACTAAAAGTAATGATCTAGCTATTTTTATTTTAAATATTGCACAGATAATTTTGGAATTGAAAGTGGAACCCATTCTTTAAAGTCCTACACTTGTCTTTCCTGAGACTTAAATAGAAACAGTTGGGAAATGCAAAGTATTAAACGGGTATGGAACTGAGAGCAACTAATCAGAAAGAATGTCAGTCATAATACAAGAGCAGAATCCTAGCCGTTCACTGATGTGCCATGTGTTAACTCTTTAGTCTTTGAATAGCAGGAAGATCTGCAGACCTAGAGAAAGGGCTAGAGTGACCATAGGGGTGGTCATGTGACATCCAGAGAGGCTGTAGCTAACTGGTTGGGAAATATTTCAGTATTTTAACAACTGGTTTCCCTGTGCATGCCAGTAGACTGTGAGCCCTGAAGAGATAGACCATTGAGTTCTATTTTCTTCTCAAATTGGGCCACAGGAAATCTCAGGCTCATTGAGATCTAGTTAGCACTCTTCCATCACTAGCTGTTGACGTTTGTGCAACAGTGCACAATCAATCACCCCAGTCCCTTTTTCCCCCTTGGCAGCGTTATGGGGCTACTACTACCTATTTGGTAAGGCTGGTAGATGCATATGACTAGATAATTGAATGGGATACCACAGTGCAAAGTCTAAAGCATGATACCTGTCTAACCGTGGAGAACATCTGATTTTGCTTTGTCCAGGATTTTTTTTCCAACCTCAGTTTGATGAACACCTGGGGGCACTGAACATCCAGGTACCCTACATTCTGTGGCCAAGGGACAGTCAGGAAACCCAAGCTAATGCAAATTTATACTATCTCCTTACAATTTTATTTTTAGTAAGAGTGCTACAAGGATTTTTAACGATTGAAATTTATTTCTCTTGAAACAAGTGCTTTTAAGTGATTGTGCAAGGAATGCTGCAACCTGTCCCAGTGCTGCCCTTGATACCTCTTTTCAGACAAGGTACTCCCACTTTTCCTTTGATTCTCTATAAGTAATTTCTTCCAACAAGCTACTCTTTTGCTTAAATCTGACATATCAAGTTTTGTTGCCTGCAGTCACAGAAACTTTTTGTAGAAAAGTCGCCCCTTAGTTTACAAAGAAACACAAATGCCACTGCTGGGGCTTTCCTCTATCGAATTGGAATTTCTCCCTGTTTCCCTCTCTGTCTCCTTCTTTTCCTCCCTCACTCTCACTTTTCCTCCCTCACTCTCACTTTTCCTACCTACCTACCTTTTGTCTTCCTGTCTCCTGTCTTTCTGTTTTTAACTGTGATATGTAGAATCACTTCTATATTTTCTAAATAAATCAACTGTGGAGCAGGCTTCCAGTTTCATGGAATTTACATGTTTGGGGAACAGATTTGAGAAAGCAGTCTAACAATTTTATTGCATTACTCTATAAACCAGGAAATGTATCCAGAATTAACTAGTTACTTACATAAATGAATTCTTAGGTAAAGTTCACATGCTATGGAATAGTTTACCTGATTGAATGATGTCTGTTCCCAAGGAAGTAATTTTCCTGATTGTAGCTGTGATCAATCTCATGGTTTTCACCCAGCATCTCAGGTGGTTCTGTCTCCTGACCAATTTTACTGCCTTTGTGTGATTATCAGTAAAGTCACACAGCAGTACGGGTAAGGACTGCTGTTCATGTCAAAATGTAATGGTGAGGTGAAAATTGTGTTCAGAACAATGCTGTCCCATGTCTATTAAGGACAAAGGAGAATAAAAGAACAATGTGCTGTCATAAAACCTTGTATAATGATTTCAAGCCATGCTGGGCCCTGACAGCTGAGGGAGGAACAGCAATTGAGTTGGGATCACACTTACTAAACTTGTGCAGCTAATTTAGTGGTAGGGATGTTGTCTCTCCCATGATGGACTCACAGTGCAAAGCTCCACATCTCAGGGTGTTGGTACGATCTGGACATAGGTTGATTTCTAGCAGTATAGTAGAGAGAAGCGAGGTGGGAAGAGGAAGCTTATGGGCATGTTAGGCTCTGTCTGGGAGGTTTTGGAAATAAAAACTTCATTCTGAGAAGGAAAAGAGGATCAGATACTCAGTAATACAAGCCTGGTACAGGCTCTGCCTCTAAACCTGAAGGGAGCAGGTGTGAAAAGCCTATATCTAGTCCACTATAATAGGCCTGCAATGAAGACACAAAGCCTGTAGCTGGAGTGTGTCTATGGGTGCCACATCTGACTCTGCTAAACACAGCAGACCCAAGGTTGGGAGGCCACTGACCTTCTTATCTTGGTGCCTGACCTAGAAGTTTTGAGCCTCTGGGTGGCTACTGGGCTAGGCTAGAGAAGGTAGTGACTTCAAGTGCAGTATTTGAGATTAGGTTTCTGAAAGCTACTTGCATATTCTAGAAACATGCCTATTTCTCCTCTGTGCAGAAAATATCCCCTAAGGAAGGAGAACATATGCATAGAGAAGTTGTGATTGTTTGAATTAATCAATTTATTTGTTATTTGCTTGTTTCTCTGCTGAGTGCAAATAGAAAAAGTAAGGCACAGTGGAAGGTCAGATAAGGGCAACTCAGACTGTGATAAAGGATTTTACTACAGAAAATATCATCAAATCATGGTACCTTGTCTGTCTAGTAGCATTTCTCTAATCAAATATATTCTCAAGAAAGTTATTTGGCAAACCAATTAAACATCAGGCTTTGTAATTAAATGTTTCAATGTTTAGATTGGGTTCCTATGGGTTGCATGTGCATTTAGTAGTCTGACTGCTTTCCCACAAGAAATCAATATTTCTCTAAGATTTGTGGGAATGTGCTATTCATTCCAATAGGGATGATTAAAATGTTAACATATAACAAATTGCAAACCTGGCATGGAATGCATTGTTTTCATACATACATTTTGAAACAGAATCTCAGGTTGGCCACTGTTTATGGGGAGTTAGAGTGTATCAGATATGATAAATGTATTATTTTCCCCAGATAAATTTATTTTAACCTGTTGATACCAAAAGGCTCAGGGACCTCAAGTTAAAATTGAAGGTGATAAAGAAATACAATGATGTAAGTTAAAACGTCACCATCCTAAAAGCAACTGTGGTAAAATTAAAATTCTGAAAATAGGCAACATAAATGAAAACACCAAAAATCCAAAGAGCCAATCAATATCCAAAATAATAACTATAAACTATCGAAAACAAATCCTCAAAAATATGTTTAAGGTTCATGGAAAAGACCACTTTTTAGATTCCACAAAGGTTGGTAGACTTGAAGTTGTGTGCAGACCTACATTTAGCATTGTTCACCACTTCTTCCATAAATTTTCTACTACTCGAATTTAAAGCATTGACTTAATTATCCAGACTGGTTTTTGTTTTTCTAGAACACATGATGAACCAAATAGGATGCTGGAACAATAATCACAACCTGGCACTTTTCCAGGCAAATCAGTACAACAGTCACCCTAACGATGACCCATTCCTGGGTCCTTCTCTCATGACCGTTCCTTGTCAGTCTCCCTGTCTGTGAATCTCACTTTTGTCCACATTTCAAATGTGGAGTTTATCAGGTGTTCCGTTCTTCTTCATCTTGGAGAGTGACAAAGTTTTCCCTAGTGATCTTATACACTTACAACTTAACTCCCTACCTTGTTTCTCATGACATTCAAAGACATATCTTTATCTCTTAACCTATAGACCCACAGGTTTACTAATTACCCTCACAAACTTTCCATAACTAGCTCCAGCTCAACATTCCTAAACCCAAATTCATTCTCCATATCGTCCCAAACCCCCCTCCCTTCTCTGTCTTCTGTCTTGGTTGTCACCATCTAACTAGTTTCCCTCTCCTTACCACACTTCTGCTATGCAATCAATGCCAACAGAATCAGACTTTTCTTATTTTAAGTTCAAGGTACATGTTTAGGTTTGTTATATAGGTAAACTATTTAACAAACTATAAAGCACAACGTTGTAGGGGTTTGTTACACAGATTATTTTGTCAGCGGTGTTGTAAAAAGTGGTTACTTAGAGCATATTTTGAGAAAATTATTCTGCAAAAAGTATCTAGGTCTATATTTTATGATGTGACATACCTTACAAGAGAACCTCTTCAGTAACCAGAGATTCCTATAATTCCATATTAGGAAATGCACTGTGTGTATTCCAAGAATAAGGCATGGGCACAAGCCAGTCAGAATGGATGCCTCAACAAATCACAGTAAAACCTGGCCATAAACAATCAGTAAGCACTTATGATGTGTAAGAGCTAAATATCATTTTCGAAATTAAGTAAAACATATGGCTCAGAAGGGGAACTAGGGGAGAGGCAAGACTCCGAGACACCACTCTGTTACCCCCTAACTGCTTCTTCCATCTCTGTCACTGATTTGCATGTCTAAAATACACATACAATTACTAAATTCCTGACTGTGTAATTATGACTTGTATTTACAAGGCCAAAGGAATAAAAGTATTCAGCCTGACCTATAGGACCCATCATGGTCAAGCCCCTGTCACCTTTCTTAGCTCATATGCTGATATGCTCCACAACCTCTTCCCTACCATTCTCTACTGTGCATTTGCCTTTTCTCCAACAGAAGAGATGAGCTCCATTTTTCCAGGCCTTTCTGCTCCTGTTTCCTCACAGACAAGGCTACTTCTCCCTGCACTTCCCTCCCTGTGCTGCTTACCAACTCCTCCTGACCCAGTATCCCATTTGTGGTCTAGTGGATTCTAACTCATCCTTCAAGTCTCAGCTCATATATGCTCATGTATACCCTTTTCAGTGAAATATTCATTTATACCAAACTCCTCCATAGCTCTAGAAGGTTAATCATTTGGTTCCCTTAGTTTCTGTACATCCCTCTCTGCTAGCCCTCGACATACCACATTCCAATGATATCTATTTCATACTCCATCCCCAGAGAATGAGCTTCCAGAGGCAGAAGACCAATCTTATTGTTTGCGTCATGCATCTAGTTAGGTCATAATGGGTATTTGTTATATAAATTTCAAATTCCCACAAGTGTGATGCTGACAGCCCATAGGCACAGGAGCCTTCCATGGAGGCAGGGCTCTGCTGGTGAAACATGAACCATCTCTGCACAGAAAGACTGCATGTGCTGTTTCTTACTTTGGTGGTTTCAGTCCAGGTCTTGCCAGGCAACAGATGGTATTCCCAGATGGAACTTTTGGAGAGACTTTCCCACGGAGATTATTTACAGAAGTATGGATAGAGTTAAAAGAACCATCAAGAAATGCTACTCCATTAGAACAGAAGGAGCAAGGGGGAGAAACATTATACCCGGGGTCCAGTTGAGAATGGGAGTCATGGCAGAGAGGTATAGGATGATCAGGCTAAGGATATTGTCTTCTCCTCCCTTTTATCTCCCTATCCTTAATCTTTTTTTACTCTTTCTGGTAACCTCCCATTTACCATTTGCCACCAGAAGCTTCCAGAGGGCAAGGAAACCCAGGCAAGGCATCCCATTGAGGTAAGCTCCTTGGGTACAGAACAGGGTGGAAAAGAACAGATAATAAATAGGGGTAAAGACAGGACAAGGACTTAGAGTGACTTGTTCAGTCTTGAGTGCCAACACTTAGAAGAGAGCCAGGACGCATAGAAAAGTAATATTAAGTAGGAGCAAGTCTCCTCACCCTCACTTATTCCAAAGACTTTTCCATTTCAACATTTCTGCATGTTAGCCTATTGCAGAACTACAAATCTGCTGCCAAAAGGTAAGGCTGGATATTTGGTTGTCTTATGGCCAGGAGAAGACTGGCCTGCAACTCCGGACACGAGGGAGAACATTTTCTGATATTCAGGTCATTTGGAAGCATATAAAAGTCAAACCTGTTCTACATTGTGTTGGAAGGAAATAAAACAAAATAAACAAACAAGCACAACAACAACAAATCATAGGAAAATGAAAACAAACCAATGTGCTGTGTCTCCAACTTGTGCACGATTCTCTGCAGTGGTTTGAGTTGATTCCAGCTTATCACTTAAAATCAATGACCTATTTTCTTACTCTTGCCTACATATTCTCCATATGATGCACTGTGAAAAGTGTTACTTCTCACACAAACAATATCAAAAGCCACCTGGGTGAGTTGTCACTCCTTGTTACTCATCCCCGCTGGGCATCTTCGGGAAATGAGGGTGAATTTGAGGAGGACTCAGAGCTGGTGAATGAGTCCAACAGAGATGTGGTGGAGAAGAGTGGCGCCAGATAGCACAGAAGCTGGCCATTTTATTTCTGCTCAAAAGATCAGGAAATATTACAGTCAATAAGAAGCAGGAAGGAGCCAGGGGATTTTGTGAATAAATACCAGAGTCACAGGAAGAAAAGACAGAACAAATCCTTCCTGTAGCCTTGGATGTCCTTGTTCTGCCCTGTAATGAACAAGGGAAAGGGGAGGAGTGTGATGAATAGATCCTCTCAGGACTCGTATCAGGTACCTCAAGTTTTCTCCTGTCTACCTTATCTCCCAGTTTAGGAAAAAAAAAAAAAGATTTCCTTCAACTTTCATTGTAAGCTATTGTTTAGGCTTTTAACAGCCATATTCAAATTACAGATGGAAATGACTTCAGAAACTGTATCGTTCTTGTTGTTATTTATTGTTTCATTTTTAAAACCTGAAAAAATCACACCTCTTAGAGAGTGATCCTATATCCTCCAATGAATATCAAAGATGATTTTCTGGTATTTTTTCTGATAAATAAAACAATATAATCAGGTTGTTGCTGATATGTGCGTGCAAAGCTGAAGTTTATTCTTTATTTTTATGTATTTTGAGCTTACTATAAAATCTGTGAAACATTCAAATATGTGTAAATACATAAAATATACATATATAGACTGTATATAATGAATATACATATACATATTCCATATATATGTATAATATTTATTTATTTATTTATTTGAGATGGAATTTCACTCTGTAGTTCAGGCTGGAGTGCAGTGGTGTGATCTTGGCTCACTGCAAACTCTGCCTCCCAGGTTCAAGTGATTCTCTTATCTCAGCCTCCTGAGTAGCTGGGATTATAGGCTTATGCCACCACGTCTGGCTAATTTTTGTATTTTTAGTAGAAATGGGGGTCTCACCATGTTGGACAAGCTGGTCTTGAACTCCTGACCTCAAATGATCCAGCTACCTTGACCTCCCTAAGTGCTGGGATTACAGGAATGCGCCACCTTGCCCTGCACACGTGTATGTTTTATAGAGAATAATAAAACCCCGACCTGTCCAAGGTCTACTTTAAAAGGACACTATCAATAAGTTTCAGCTCTTTTATGTTGCTCCTTCATTGCATGCAGTTCTGATCACCCGCCAGGTGAATTTTTGGTAGGTTTTTTTTTTCTTTTTCTCTTTTTAGCTTTATTATATATGTAAGTATAAGAAACATTTAAGTATATAGTTTTCCCCTTCTTTTGACTCATATAAATGAAACTGTAGTACATTCCTTTGTAAACTTGTCCTTTTAGTTCAATATCGCTTATTTTTAAATTCATTCACATAAATACCAACAGTTGTATGTCTTTATTATCACTATTTTGTAATGTTCCATTGCATGGATATGCCACATTATTTTTTCTTTTTCTTTTAATTTCCAGGATACATGTGCAGGACATGCAAGTTTGTTACATGGGTAAACATGTGCCATGATGGTTTGCTGCAGCTATCATCCCATCACCTAGGTATTAAGCCTAGCATGCATTAGCTATTTATCCTCATGCTCTCCCTCCTCCCGCCACCCTCGACATGCCCCAGTGTGTGTTGTTCCCCTCCCTGTGTCCATATTTTCTCACTGTTCAGCTCTCACTTATAAGTGAGACCATGTGGTATTTAGTTTTCTTTTTCTGTTTTAGTTTGCTGAGGATAATGGCTTCTAGCTCCATCCATGTCGCTGCAAAGGACATGACTTCATTCCTTTTTATGACTGCTTAGTATTCCACGGTGTATATGTACCATATTTTTTTATCCAGTTTATCATTGATGGGCATTTGGGTTGGTTGACTCCATGTCTTTGCTATTGTGAATAATGCTGCACTAAGTATATGTGTGCATGTATCTTTATTATAGAATAATTTATATTCTTGTGAGTTTATACATTAATAGGATTCCTGGGTCAAATGGTATTTCTAGTCTTTAAGGAATCCCCACACTCTCTTCCACAATGGTTGAACTAATTTACATTCCCATCGAGTATAAAAGTGTTTCTACTTTCTTGGCCAACATGGTGAATCCCCGTTCCCACAAAAACACAAAAATTCGCTGGGTATGGTGTCACACACCTGTAGTCCCAGTTAATTGGGAGGCTGAAGCAGGAGAATTCCTTGAACCCAGAAGGCGGACAGAGGTTGTACTGAACTGAAATTGTGCCACTGTGCTCCAGCCTGGGCAACAGAATGAGACTTCCTCTCAAAAAAAAATGAGTGTTCCTATTTCTCTACAGCCTTGCCAGCATCTGTTATTTCCTGACTTTTTAATATTCGTCATTCTGATTCTGACTGGCGTGAGATGGTATCTTATTGTGGTTTTGATTTGCGTTTCTCTATTAATAATGTTGACCTTTTTTTCATATGTTTGTTGGCCGCATGTCTGTCTTCTTTTGAGAAGTGTTTGTTTTTTCTTGTTAATTTGTTAAATTCCTTGTAGATTCTGCATATTAGACCTTGATTAGATGGATAGATTGCAAAATTATTTTTCCCACTTTGTAGGTTGTGTGTTCACTCTGATAATTTCTTTTACTGTGCAGAAGCTCTTTAGTTTAATTAGGTCTCATTTGTAAATTTTTGCTTTTGTTGCAATTGCTTTCGACATTTTTTTTTGAAGTCTTTGCCCATCTTAAATGGTATTGCCTAGATTTTCTTCTAGGGTTTCTATAGTTTTGGGTTTTAAATGTAACTCTTTAATCCATCTTGAGTTAATTTTTGTATAAGGTATGAGGAAGGTATCCAGTTTTAATTTTCTTCATATGGGCAGCTAGTTCTTCTAGCACCAATTATAAATAGGAAATACTTTCACTATTGCTTGTTTTTGTCAGGTTTGTTGAGGATCAAATGGGTATAGATGTGCTGTCTTATGTCTGAGATTTCTATTCTGTTTCATTAGTCTATGTGTCTCTTTCTGTACCAGTACCATGCTGGTTTTTCCTACTGTAGCCTTCTAGTATAGTCTGAAGTCAGATAGTGTGATACTTCCAGTTTTGATATTTTTGCTTGGGCTTGCCTTGGCTATAAAGACTCTTTCATTTCCATATGAATTTTAAAGTAATTGTTTTCTAATTATATGAAGAGTGTCAATGGTAGTTTAATGGGAATAGCATTGAATATCTAAATTACAGTATGGCCATTTTTACGAGGATATGGCACAAATTGTTGATACATTCTAGTGGATACTTGTGTTGTTTCCAGTTTTGCTATTTTTTTTTTTGCCATGTTAAATGAGACCACTAGAATATAACACTGGATCACAGAATGTTAATCTACCTCTTCCTAAGATAATGCCAAGTTGTTTTCCAAAGATAATAATACTAGTTTCCACTCTAGTTGCCAGGGTGTGAGGGCCTCTACTGCTCCACATATGCTAATATGAGGCAGCACAGGGGATTGTCAGACTTCCTTATTTTTGCCAGTCTGTTGGAGATTAAGTGGTATCTCAGTGTGATTTTATTTACATTTACTTGAAAACTACATGATATAAGTTTCCAGTTGCGTCTAATTTCAAAAGAAAAAACAATGTAACAGAACAAAACAAAAGCAAACAATATAGCAACAAAATGGAAACAACACACACAAAATAAACACTCAAGGAACATTAGTTAAATTATCATTCTGGAGCCACTGAGTAATTTATGCTGTTTTTATTTTAATGCATGCTCTATCTTCATCTGTTAGATTACCTCACTATAGAGGCAGATTCTCCATACAGATCAACCTGATAGTAAGAAATCTGTGTGTTTTGAGAAGTAGAGCTGCTATGTGTCGTTGTTGACTCTATTGCTTTACCAGTTTTCCTTTAGTTACAATACACATGAGAACAAGGATGGGAATTACTGAAATTTTTCAAGTGTAAGAAGGTTTCAGATCTCCTCAAGTCACTTATTGGATATGCAGTGCCATGTTAGGCCTTTATTTTGTATTAAAGTTATCTGTTCCTTCTCTTTATTGTCCTCCTTCCAAATTGCTGACCTGCATACAACATCAATAACGAAAACATTAAACAGTTCTTAAGCCAATCTAGTAGCCACCACTTCCATGTCACTACCGCCATACCATTTTAAAAGTGGCTCCATGCAGGGCTTCTTCTAGAAGTTTACAGTATCCTTATTCAGGGCCAACGGTGCCCCTTCTGCAGAATGAGATGGAGTTCTTCAACTTTTGTGTACATTTTTTTAAATCCTCTCTTACTCTTGGATGTTTAGGCCCTGAAAGCACACAGTTTCAGGGTTGATCATGTGTGTTTTCAGGGCTCAAACATTCAAGACAGTCTGTACCAGGTTGACCCCAATAGTTGTTAAAATATTGAAGTATTCCCATGCAGGTTGGTCCATAAGCAATTGTCTCAGAACTTGTGTGGCCAGTCACAACAGGAGGCCTCTAGGACTCTTTTATAGCAGCATAGATTGGTGCTGTTTTGAATGGTTGGAACATTGTGTGTGTGTGTGTGCACATGCACGTGCACACCCAAGTTAGTGGAAGTAGAGCAAGGGGAAGATAGGAGGCAGTGAGGTTTATCTATGACATTCTCCCTCTCCCTAGTTGCTTCTTTTCTTTACAAAATCCAGAGCAGATCACTTTCAATTTTGCTTTCCTTGCCTTTCCATCTATCTAGGACTTACCATTGCAGACCTCTGGATTTTGAAAGTTAACTTTTTCCCAAGGCCAGCCTCATGACCGGACTTTGATGGTTGTTGGAGTAATGCGGGAGCCCAATCAACTAATATACTAAGTATAAGGAACTCAACTGGGAGACATTTCGAAAATATATCTATCATCCACACATACAAATGATGCCTAATGACCTTTTGGGTAGATTTTAATGAAGGAAAATGTAAATCTTCAATGCAGGTTACAAAAAATAAGGATGGCAAAGTAACCCATAATAATGCCTCTTGTATTATTCATGGCCTTTGATGAAAGATTTTTTAATCAACAGTTTCACCTTTTCTTTATCATCCAAATTTAATTATATCTGTACCAAGATAGTTCTTTACTTTTTGGCTCAAAAATGACAAAGCTTCTTTCCAGATTCATTTTATATTTTTAGGATTTGTCAAGAAATCAGGAAGTAAGAGTTACTTTCAAATGCTTTTACAAGGGTAACCAAGAGGCCAGTGTTACCTCAAAGTAAACGTATGTGTGTCAGACTCAACCCACTGATTGCCAAAAATAAGAAGATATTACTGAAACCCAGTTTTGCTGGCAGGGAAAAATGCAGTTGAGAATACAAATCACAATAAAGCACATATAAAGCAATATTCTTTCTTAGTCATTTTGCAATTAACAAGGTTTTAATTTAAAAAAAAAATCTTGTATACAATGCTTCCTATGCAAATAAACTTCATGAATTTGAGTGAAAATACTTTGGTTTCACCCCAGGTTCATGACACTCTTTCTATCTGACAAATTCTTTCAACAGAATATGGGAGCGATTTTGTCCAGTTATTCTTCTTAGGTCTCCGTGGAAATTTCTTTGTTTTATAAATACCATCTGGCCTAACGAGATTCTAACAGCTCTACATACACTCTGTCTTTCTTTGTATTTGAATTTTTTCACTGGAGTCGTTTTTGGGAATGAAATGTAAAAATAAGGGGAAAAAAGTATGTATGTTAAATGAGCATGGCAGTTTTCTCTGTCATTTAAGGAAAGTAATTACAATTATTCATTTGATTTACTGAATGTAAGTGTTCAGTTTGAACACTATCCAAAGGATGTTGTTATCCAGTGATCCTAAACTAAAATTGCTGCTGTAGTCACTGACGGATTTAGTCAAGGAATATATAATCTTGTGGTAGCACAAGTGTGTCTTCAAAATGTTAGGAATAAATCTTCTTAAGCAGAATTTCTTATATGTTCTCAATCACTAATCTTTACTCCTTATCACTCTCTCTCACTCTACTCTGTGTGTGTGTGTGAGTGTGTGTGTGTGTGTGTGTGTGTGTGTGTGTGTGTGGTGTGTTTCTGTCTGTTGAAGTAGGTGGAGGCTTGGTAGGAATAAATAAAATTCTACACTGAGATGTAGAGCTAGCAAGCCAAATTTCAGGCAGTTATGCTAGGACTCACATTGTTAGTTTTCTTGTTCACCAAATGTACAAATTTAGCTCATAATTAACATTTTTAATGCAAAACTTTATATAAGGTCTAACTGGGCAAGGAAAAGTGAAAATAACATTAAGCAGAGACTTACATCCTGACAACTTCTGTCTCATGTATAGGGACTCTGTCCTATGGGATACAACTGTGTGTATTTGGGGAAACACATTGACCAGTGTCCAAAGTGGAGGGTAGCTCTGGGATACAAAAGACTTTAGATTCATGTTTCAACTCGTACGTTTACTGGTGACACAGGACACATTTCTTAAATTTCACCAGCCTGTAAAATGAGTGGAGTAGACAAAAGGAGATAAAGTACCTAAAAATGTACCTAGCACGCAGAAAACAATAAAAATTAGCCAGTCGTTTTTAGCATATGGCTATGTTCTTTGAAATCGAAAAGGAAATGGACCAACAGAATAATTATAGATGGCAACATCCTTTGCCTAATCAATCATTTGCTAAAATAGATTCATCTACCATGCGTCAGAGGCTGGTGCTGAGGCTATGTCAGTGACCAAAGGAAGCGAAATCCATGCTACCATGGAGCTATCAACCTAGCGATTAATGATAAGCAGATCACAACCTAGCAGAATAGTATATACATTAGGAAAAACTGTCTGCTCCCCCCCGACACACATATTAGTCATTTGTAAATGTTTAGAATGATAAACAAACATTAAAAATTACATTCTCTTTAAAATATTTTGTTTGGACTTACACATGGAAGTACTTTTCTCTGGCTAGGCTTGTTTTTTTATTATGATATATGAAGAAGTTAATATAACTCATGTTAACACTGGATAGAGGTTTTATCTTCAAGGGCAGCTGGTGACAGGGCCATTAAGGTCCACAGAGAGAGGTGGAAGGAAGGGTGGTCTGAATTGGCAATTTCTCATTTGTTGGATTGATCTTTGATTTTATCAGCATCCTCACATTAAAAAATCCCATTGTGAGGTATAATGGATGACACCTGATACTAAAAATCCACATACCAGCCTGAACAATTCAGAAATTAATGCCTCTCATAACACCAAGAGATTCGATAATGAAGCCAGCTCAGTGGAGGTCAAGGGGAAATGACATTATGTGTGTTCCCCTATGAATCAGTGTAATCCTATTGCATTTCCCCAGATGTTCACTCCTGGCCTGTGCAGCAACAATGTGATCTCAAAGATTTTCATAGGAATCCTACTGAACAATTTTGTACTAACCTGAGGCACTGAAAAACTGTATATCATGTAACAGGTGGAGTTTACATGGCAGGTTCCTCTGCCCCTGGAGATCTGATAAAATGGATCCTCATCTCATGCTCCTTGATTGTCCAGAGTACTCCAAGTGTTCTGAGAGTTCTTAGGAGAATTTATAGTTTCATGGTCACTTCTGGTTCCAAACTTTTTCATCCTCTAAATTTGAGTTACCTTGCAATTCTGTGAATGCTTTCTCTGTTCTTCATTGCCTTGACCCAGATGTGAAACTTTATCACCTGCTCAATTTCCACACCTCCCATCTGACCTTAAAAGTCATTTGAATGTAGTTGATTGTTCTGAAAATTTAGCAATATAGGGGTTATGGCGTGGAAGTAAGGGCAGAGATTTACATGATGACAACACAAACACCATCACATTTATTTAAATCATGACTGTTTTTTAAATTCTCTTTCCCCTTCCTTCATAGGAACACTCCATAAGCAGCTTCTTCAGTTTATGTCCTCAGGACCAAGCCTGGTCCCATCTCTCTTCCAGGCTCTGTTTTGTGTATTCAAACATATCACTATGCTTTGAAGAACAAAAGGACCTTGCTTAACACAATCCTGATCACAAGAAATATATGGTTTTAAATAATGTTGTTATTATTTTCACATGGCAAAGTTCTTGGGCATGCTGGAGACTCCAGTCCATGGGGGAGAAAGATGAGTTGAAGCTGAAAAGGTAGGATGCAACCAAACTGGGGAAGAATTAGTGGCTATGGTGAAGTCTTTGAACTTTATTCAGTTGAAAACATGTAGTCAATGAAGAATTTTAAGGGCAGCGAAACCATGATTAAAGCTTTGTTTTTGAAAGGTGGCTATTAGTGAGACTTGTAGGGAATCCATAGAAATTTTGGAAGAAAAACGTTTAGGGCTTTGCCTAAACCAAAACATTAGCAGTTTAAATGAATATGATAGGATGTGTGCCATGGTAGATTATTTCTCCTGTGCTATGGAAGTATGTGTTAGCTTCTTTCTCCTGAACTAGTCTGTTAGATTCTTGAGAAGATGGATTGTCTAATTCACTTACAAATTTCTGAGGACCTGTCCTAGTACTTCCATCTAGTATGACTCCTGTAAATAAATGTTATTTCAGTGTATGGAATAAAATGATTTTCTGTCCACATCCATCAAGGGCAGCTTTAGTCAAAATTAATACATGGAAACAGTTGTTAAAAAGTCTTTTCCCACGTTGCAATTTAAATGGATCCAACTCTTCTAGTTTCCTGGGCTTCATTATTTTACATAGTAAGATGACAGGGGTCATGATTCCTAGAAATAGAAGGTTCTAGTTGCTCTACTTCTCTCTCACCAAGAAAAAAAAAAAGAAAGAAAAAGAAAGAAAGAAAAAACCTTTCAGGAATTATTTTTACCTGGTGTTTTCCTGGGAAGGTGAAAAGATGACATTTTTAAAGCTCTTTTCTCTCATCTCAGCCAGCTTCTCTCATCTCAGCTTGTCTCTCTGTATAACTTGCCTCTGGACTGTGGTTCTGAGCTCAGCCTCAGGCCTATTGGATTGGCCAACCTCCAAAATCAAATTCTATAACACGTTGTCATGTAGTTTTACTGGGTAAAGGAAGATGAGGACAACGTAGGAAGAGAACGACTGAATGTCAAACATTATTATTCTCAAAATACATTGGCCATTCCCAGTCTGGGGGAAAACTTAAAGTACTTTGGATTACAATGAAATATCAGTAGACTCTTTTTGCTTTAATTAATTATTTCCTTGTCATTTCCAAATTCTGAAAATCCACTGGTGCTCAGGTATAAACTCTGAAATTGTTTGTCTTGCTTATGAGAGCACTCAAATTTTCTGTCTAAACCTCTCTTATCTATTTTCTACAGGAATGCCAGTTAAAATACAAGATTCCCTGTTAAAATGTCATTTCAGATAAAAACAAATAATTTTTAGGTATAAGACTGCTGCATGGGATGTACTCAATACAGGTACACCTTGAAAATATTGCAAGTTCAGTTCCAGACTACCATAATAAATGAAATACTGCAATTAAAGAAAGTCACACTTTTTTATTTATCAGCACATATAAAAGTTATTTTTATACTATACTGTCATCTATTAAATGTACAATAACATTATGTCTAAAAAAACCTTAATTAAAACCACTTTATATTCTACAAGTACTAACGAACAATCATCTGAGCTTTCAGGGAATCCTAATTTCTTTGCTTGTAGAAGGTCTTGCCTCAATGTTGATGGCTGGTGATTCATTAGGGTGGTGATTGATGAAGGTTGGGGTGATTGTGGAAAATTTTTAAGACGAGTGAAGGTTGCTGCTTTGACTGACTTCTTTCATGACAGATTTCTCTGTAGCATGTGACACTGCTTGATAGCATTTTACCCACAACAGAACTTTAAAAATTGCGGTCAATCCTCTCAAACCCAGCAGCTGCTCTATCAACTAAGTTTATGGAATATCCTAAATTCTTTGCTGTCACTTCAACAATGATCATAGAGTGTTCACCAGGTGAAGAAACCACTTTGTTTGTCCATCCATAAAATGCAACTCCTTATCTGTTCACGTTTTATCATGGGATTGCAGAAATTCAGTCACATCTTCAGTCTCCACCCCTAATTCTAGAATTCTAGTTTTGTTGCTCTTTCTACCACATCTGCAGTTACTTTACCACTTAAGTATTTTCTTCCTTTTGTTTTCTTTTCTTTCTTTCTTTTTTTGAGATGGAATCTCTCTCTGTAGCACAGGCTGGAGTGCAGTGGCACAATCTTGGCTCACTGCAACGTCCACCTCCCGGGTTCAGGGGATTCTCCTGCCTCAGCCTCCCATGTAGCTGGGATTACAGATGTGTGCCACCACACCCAGCTGATTTTTGTAATTTTACTAGGGAAGAGGTTTCACCATGTTGGCCAGTCTCATCTCAAACCCGCCTCAGCCTCCCAAAGTGCTGGGATTACAGGTGTGAGCCACCATGCTGGGCCTCTACTGAAGCTTGGAGCTTCTCAGTATCATAGTAAAGAGTTAGAATCAACTTCTGGCACAATATTGTTTTCTACCTTCTAAGAACACAGTTTGTGGCACCCTCCAAAACAACTTCAATAATAACATCAAAAATCACTGATTACAGATCACCATAACAGGTATAATTTTCATTTAAAAAGTTCAAAATATTGCGAGAATTACCAAAAGATGACATGGGAAAAGGAAGTGTGCATATGTTGTTTGTAAAATGGCCACAGTAGACATGCTCAATATTTGATTGCCACAAACCTTCAATTTGTAAAAAATGCAATATCTGCAAAGTGACGTACAATGAAAAGAGATATGCCTGTTTACTAAAAGTAAAGTCATTGTTTATCTGAAATTAAATTGAACATGGTGTCCTTTATTTTTAATAGCTTTATTGAGATATAATTCATGTCATACAGTCTAGCAAATTGAAATGCACAATTTAATAGTTTTTAGTAAAAAAAAAATATCTCCATGACCACAATAAACATTTTTGCTACTCAAAAAGACACCATGGTCCCCTTTACCATTACCTCTCAATACCCTGATCCCCTGACATCCCTCAGACATAATAAAACTCAAATCTACTTTCTCTATAGATGTGAGTATTTTGGACATGTCACGTAAGTGGAATTATAAACTACGTACACCTTTGTGACTGGCATCTTTCTCTTAGCATAATATTTTCAAGGTTAATTTCTGTTACAGCATGTATCAGTACTTTATTGTGGAACAATATTGCATTGTATGGATCTACTATATTTTATTTATCATTTCATCACTTGGACATTTGAGTTATTTCACCTTTTGGCTATTATGCATAATGCTGCTATGAGCATTTGTGTATAAGTGTTTGTGTAAACATATGCTTTTATTTTTCTTGGATATACATCTAGGAGTGGAATTACTGTAGTATATGGTAACATTAGGTTTAGCAGTTTGAGGAACTACCAAGCTGATTTCCAAAGGGGCTGCACCGTGTACATTCCCATCAGCAGTACATGAGGGTTCCAATTTCTCTTCGTCTTGTCTAATAATTGTTGTTCTTTTTTGATTATGGTTTTAATTTGTATTTCTCTGATAGGTAATGATGGTAAGCGTATTTTTATGTCCTTATTGACCATTTATATATCTTCTTTGGATGAATGTCTATTCAAATCCCTCACTCTTTTTTAATGGGGTTATTTGCCTTTTTTCATTATTGAACTTCATATACTATGTACAAGTTACCTCTCCGACCTGTGACTTGCAAAATTTCTCCCATTCTGTGGGTAGCATTCTGCACTTTTATTTGCCAAACTGTATTTGCTTAATTCTATACCAAAGGGCACTCATCTTACATAACTCAAAAGGCTCCATAGGTCGTTTCCAAACAAAGAAGCAGTTTTCTCACTAAAAGGAATTTTGCTTTCCTCCTGGACTTTTTGTCTCCAAGTGTGGTCGACTTTTAAAATAAGTTTATTTATTTTTCTGATTGAATTTTTCTGTGTCCTCATTAATCGTGCAATTTTTAGCTCTTTTCTGTTGAACGCTTTTCATCAAAAGAGGTACTGAGAAAGAAGATCTTGTTTTCCCTTAAAGTTGTTACTGAGTTAAAATGTAGCCGGGCGTGGTGGCTCATGCCTGTAATCCCAGCACTTTGGGAGGTCAAGATGGGCGGATCACGAGGTCAGGAGTTCGAGACCATCCTGGCTAACACCTGAAATCCTGTCTCCACTAAAAATACAGAAAACTAGCCGGGCGTGGTGGCAGGCACCTGTAGTCCCAGCTACTCGGGAGGCAGAGGCAGGAAAGTCGCTTGAATGCGAGACACGGAGGTTGCAGTGAGCAGAAATTGTGCCATTGCACTCCAGCCTGGGCGACAGAGCCAGACTCTGTCAAAAAAAAAAAAAAAAGTAGAGCCTGAATTGTCAAGTGGATGATAAGCAGTCTTCACAATTACCCTTGAACATCTCCTTGTACATGTCTAACAAACACATTCTTTTCTCATAAGAACCAAAGCAAGAGGCACCTTTGTGATTATCTATTCAAGACACCTTATAAAATATATCTCGTTGTATCATCTCCAATAGTAACCAACCAGCCATCTAATAGCAATTTCAAAATGATTAATACAAAAAATACCAATGTAGTTGTGACCTGCTTTAAAGAGAGTATGTGTCTGTTTATATATATATATATATATATATTTTATCTTATTTTATTTATTCATTTATTTTTTTGATACGGAGTCTCACTCTGTCTCCCAGGCTGGAGTGCGGTGGCATGATCTTGGCTCGCTGCAACCTCCAACTCCCTATTCAAGCGATTCTCCTGCCTCAGCCTCCGGAGTAGCTGGGATTACAGGCAAACACCACCAACCACAGCTAACTTTTGCATTTTTAGTAGAGACAGAGTTTCACCATGTTGTCCAGGATGGTCTTGATCTCCTGACCTCGTGATCCATCTGCTTCAGCCTCCTGGAGTCCTGGGATTACAGGTGTGAGCCACCGTGGCTGGCCTTTGTGTACTTATATTACAGGAAAACAATTGAATGGAACTATCAAAAGGGTAATTTATGTAAAAATATACACCATTATATGAGGTACATTGTAGGTGCTGTATAATGTTAGTTTCATAATTGTTTTCCTTACTCGAGACTTAAATTTAAACCCGTAAAAATAATTCACTGGGGTATCCAATTATAGGCATACATTTGTAAACTGGGATAATTCAGTAACTACAAAATATTAAATATCTATAAAAAGTCCTAGGCCTTGCATTAGAGTCTTAACCCATAATCTTTCATTTATTTACCATAATTCTCTATTCGATATAGATTATCACTTTTAAGTTACATATATATTCATTGAGTTCCAGCAACATATTCAAATTCATATAAGTGGTAATATAAAAGCTGCTCTTCAAATATAAAACAGTCTTTCTTGAAAACTCATGTTCTTTTTAATACAGACCATTTCATTTCAAATCCTATATATTTTACAAATGTTTCTTTTTCCAGAAATCTTCTCTGATTACTCTGGCTGGAAGTCATTTATTCCATAATAAACCTCCAGAGTAATTTCACTGGGACCCTTCTGTGGTACTTAGCATTTTCTACATTTTTATATTTATTGGTTTCTCAGTATTTTCACTGTAATTTTATTTCTTCTCCCATCATCTCTCCTTCTATATTCACAGTGATAGATCTTTCACTAGAATATGTTTACTAATGTTTTAGAAAGAACCAATAAATGATATGCAACACTGCTCCCAAACCTATTCTTATTATGACAAACATAGACAATTAAAGCACTGAAATTCTACTTAGATTAACAGTGGATTAGCTTGTCTCAATGACAAAAAGAACAGGCTTGAAAATTTCTAAAAAGCATAACAAATCTAAAAAGTTTGTAAGAAATTATCATTACAAAACTGATGAGAGAGAGAGGTACTTAAAAATGTAAGTAGAACGTAGAAGTTGCTTTTACTCTGGAAAAAAAAAAACTAACAAGATTTTAACTTTGTTTTTCTAACTGCCTAAAATGCGTGAGAGGTCCTACTCCAGGAGTAGGACCAAAACTTGAGAGTTTAACAGGAAATCCTCCTGATGTTGAGGTAGTATACCAAATGAACAATCCTTGAGAAGAAATTTTTAAAAATCAGCTTTCATACTCATTTCAAACTTATATTGACATCAATTAGAAGCTCACGAACTGTGAATTTATGTTAACTTTTGAGCTGACCAGAGGGACTCCTAGGTACCTTAAAACAAAAAGAAACAGTTTGTAAAGTTGCATCTTTATCTTAAGCCCAAAACTATTGCTGCAGATTTTTTTCTAGGGTAAGAAACATCATGCAATAATGATAAAGCCATTCAAATATAATCAAATCCACAAAAAATGAGGTAACAGGAGGTAGAAACCAGAAAAAACAGACAGCAAGAAATAGAACTACAAAGAATTTCATGTATTATCAGAGACAGATCATAAAATAGCCATGATTACTATTTTTAAGAAATAAAAGGTGAATTGAGAACACATTCCAAAAACAGAAACCTGTAAAAAGTGGCAGATTAAACATAAAAACTTACAAAATACAACTTGTAGAAATCAAGAATATAACTAAATGGATGAATTAAATGGCAGCTTAGATGTAACTAAAGAGATGGTCAGGAAGAAAGATAAGGGAAATTATCTGGAAATAAGATTGTAGAGAAGAAAAGATAAAACTATGCAGTAAATTTAGTTGATTGGGTGGATACAATCTAAGTTAGAGAGGTATGAATGAAGGCAAAGCATTCTGATTCCCTATAGCTTTCTGGGTGTTAGAATAAATTGCTTTACTTTATACTTTGATATAATTCAATATAACCACTAAAGGAATATAAATAGGTAAATTAACCTCAGAAATTTTGTCACAACAATTGAAGGATAAAATATGCTGCATACCTTAAATATACGGAATAAAATTTAATTTAAAAATTAATTAAAATATTAATAAAAATAGAAAAGCAGATAAAAGAACAAGTAAGAAAAATTATAATTGAAAGTACAAATTTGAAAGGAGAAAACAGGGTGGTTGAAAAAATGAAATGCATTTCTAATGAAATTAAATGCAAACTGATTAAATGCTCTAGTTATAAACAGATTATTAGATTGAACATGTATATTCTGTTTATAAGATGCATTATTTTGATATAGTTAAAGCATAAAGATAATGAAAGAATAAAAATGAAAATATGTACAAACAGTAATCAAAAGTACAAATAATAATCAAAACAAAGTTACGGCTATAAATATCACAAAAACCACTTTTTAGCCAAAAAGCATTATTGATGATAAGGAGGTTCCTTTTATAATCTTGAAGGTTTGAGTCTTCCAATCCTAAATTTACATTCCTGGTAACCGTCTTAAGATATATAAAGTAAAAACTGATAAGAAAGAAACAAATATTGACAAAAATTTGAGAAACTGAGAAAACAGAGTAGAAAATAAAGAGTAGGAATGATTTAGAAGACTTGAACAATAAAATACTATACCAAACAACTGAAAAACACAAATTACTTTTAAGTCTATTTGTATCCATTGTGGAGCATTCACAAAAATTGATAAAGTGCTAGACGTGGTACTGTAAACTGAAATCACTGTTTTGGAAATGTTGGATGATAATCTATTTATAGTATATTTTAAGGTATATACACCTTTGAACCAGCAGTCTCACCTCAAGAAAAATACTCTTGAGAAAATCATGAAATTGTCCTTTAGAACATATATTCAGGAATGTTTCATACCAAGACTATTTATAAGAACTACAAACTGGAAATACCCAAAATGCTACCAACAGTAGCATAGATAAATTGTATTATATTACCAAAAAAAATTCTACACAACAAATGCAGAAAATATGACATCTACAGGTGTCAACATGGATGAATTATGCCAGCAAATCTTGAGTAAATCAGTAAACATACCAAATAATGCATATAATGTAATTCCATGTATGTAAAATTAAAAACAAATATCACTAAGTGTAATTGTTCAGAAATCTATACATAAATAGTAAACTGCAATTTAAAAAGAATGTGCATCACTTGGGATGTCAAGGGGGTGGATCATGATATCAAGAGATCGAGACCAGCCTGGACAACATGGTGAAACCCTGTCTCTACTAAAAATACAAAAATTAGTTGGGCATGGTGGCATGTGCCTGTAGTGCCAGCTACTCGGGAGGCTGAGGCAGGAGAATCACTTGAACCTGGGAGTCAGAGGTTGCAGTGAGCAGAGATTACAGTGAGCCAAAATTGAGCCACTGCACTCCAGCCTGGTGACAGAGAGAGACTCCATCGCAGAAAAAAAAAAAATGTGCATCACAATAGTAAAGACGGTGGCTGTTTGCACAGAGTGGGAGGGAATTATAGAGGGCTCCCAAAATGTTAGCTGTGTTCTGTTTCTCAGCCTGTGTGATTGATTTTCCTGAGCTCACTTAAAAATTTTCAAAACGAGTATTTTTCACACTGTACTCTTTGTAAGTTATATTTGACAAATAAGAAGTTTTTGAAAAGCAAATTTGAAAATATTTTAGGGTTTATAGGTATAAAAAAGAGAAGTAGCTTTCAGCCAAAAGGGAGTCTCAAGTTTTGCCTGACTGTTTTGAGAGCTTGGGGGAGTCAGTGTTCATCTTCTCTAACCCTTCCAGGGAGGCCATTGTGCTATCTCCTACTTTGTAATGCCCAGATCAAGGAAATTTAAAATCTCACTCTACTTGATCTTAATGAGCTGTATTGTTTCTTGACTTCCCTCTCTCCATCTCTCCTTTCTGTTTACAAAAATGACAGGTTTTATGGTCCCCATGGTAGCAATTTTATGCAGTGTTATAACAAATTGTCTCAACCTAGATGCTGTTGACATTGGACTGGATAATTCTTTGGTATGTTTGCAGTGAGGGCTGGGGATGGGGGTGGGGTGGATTTATGCCTTGTAGGATGTCTTGCAGCATCTGTGGTCTCTACCGCTAGATGTCTGTGGAAAACCCTCTCTTCCCCAGCCTTCGTTCTCAGTTGTGATAATAATAATGTCTTAAAATATTGCTGAATTTCACATAGATGACAAAATAGCACTGGGCTAGGAAGAACTGACTTAAAGCTATGAGCAAAAGGAGTCCTTAACTATTATTGGATCAATGAGTGTACATTCAGGCATCATATATAGACGCAGGTTTAAGCTTGGGAAGAGAAGAAATGAGGAGGCATAGCTAAATATACAGAGGTCTGCTATATTGAAGGGAAGTTACATCTTCTTCTGGCTCTAGATGGTGAAAATGGAATAGAAGTTTTGATCAGATGAATGACAACAGGAAATTTTTGAAAACCCTCATCATTAAAGTGATTTGTAAATACAATAAGGTAGGGATCTCACATTATGGTTAGTATTCTAGCAGAAGCTATATTAATTCAGGAATATCAAAGATGTTATCCCTGGATATTTGGACATTTCTGAGTTCTAGCTTCCAAGTTCTCCTCTACTGTCAGGAGGATGACCTTTAAATAAAGGACTTCCGGACTTATTGGGGCAGTGTCTAGTAAAAAGCCAGTGTTTTTCTCGGCTGTCTTGGAGACAGAGTTTGCTATTAAGGATTTTTCAGTTCTTTTTTGATTGCTTGTGGCCTTCAAACCTAGTGTTGAGTAAAAATACATTTTCATTTTTCTAGCATTTCTGAGTCAGCCGATTGCTATTTAGAACAGAAGATTGGCTTTATTTTTTTTTTAGTTGGTGTAAAAAAAATATTGTCAATTACAGAAAAAAATGCATAGAAAGACTCTCTCTCATCATCATCAGTGTGTATGTGACTAAATATTCCCTCCTTGTTGTGGGGAGACCACATGATCTGGGTGACCTAGGAAAGCCCTGGTTATCCTTCTGCCTGGCACCCTGTCTAGTTTCACACTTATTCTAGGTTTTTCACTTGTAATAAAATTGTCATTAATAATCATGACAATTAAATAATCCAGAATGCTTTTGGTAGACTGCCACTTTGACTTTCAGCTTCCAATACAGTCTTCTAGGAGCAAGATTCTTAACATGCACTTAGATGTTGCATACCTTTGTTTTCATGATTCTTTCCAAATGCATCATAGCTTAATCTCTCTTTGTAAGGTAGCAGGCAGATTGTTGCTGACATAACAAAGTCTTCTCAAATGTAACTAAGAACTGCTAACTCTTTGTGGCTTTAGGTGTCTGTAATAGAAGCATTGGGCTTGTTGCCCTCAGAAACTGCTTGGTGTACCAGCCAGTTCTATGACCTGTGCTAAACCTGCCTGCTGCAGGAAGATGCAGTACGGCAACTGGGAGAGGAGTTACCGTAATACATGGGGCACTATTGGTTAGGAGTTTGTAATATATGTGAGGGTAATAAAAGCTCAGTTTTCCAGTTGTAGGATGCCTAGAAAGTGGTATAAATGCTGTCATCACAGTGGTTGTGTCATTTATTCTATGGCATAAATCTACAACTGTTTATTTAGTTTATTATTTGGCAATGCTTATTTTTTAATAAACCTCTTTAGCAGCAATAGCTCAAATAAACAGAAGTGCATGCTTAGAGAATTTCCAATAGCTAAGAAAGCCAATGATAAACATGTACTGGAGCAAAATGTTTATCTACATTTAGCATCCTTCATGGGAACTGTAGTGAAATTACTGACTACACAAAAGCCAGAAGACCTAAATCTGCTAAAGAAACACCAGCATCTACTTAAAAAATCACTTGTTATTTTAAGAAACTGTGCCTAAAGGTGAAGAATTAACACAGCTCTGAAGTGTGACTATTTATCAAATAATTGTTCTTTTCAATTAATTTCACTCATTTTCTATTGCAAGTATTGTTATGCATATACAGAAAAGCAAAACCCAAGGAGTCGTAAATGTCTTGGATTTATTAACAGATAAATTTGCAAACAATTAAATGATGCCAGTTTTATATTGATGTTATTAGATGGTTTAAAGAAAAAGTCAGTTAAGGCCAATAAGGGAATTTCTTCTAATTCATAAAATCAAACTAAAAGTTTAGAGAGTTCATTCCAATGTAGGTAATGCATCTCACAGTAATATTAATGCTACAAGAAATTTAGTTATAAGAGTTCAAAGTGAATATTAAAGAGAAACTACCTGTTTATTTTCACAGTTTAATACACATACAATTTTTGAAAGATTCTGTGTCATGATAAAAGCAGTGTTCTTATTAAATTATGGAACTTATGGAGAAGAAATGTAGTAACAATAGCCTGTGTGCAAACATAATTCATAACTGGGTCCAAAAAGCCTTCAAAAATCTACCAATAAAAAGAGAAGCTATACTTGTCAAAATTTACCAATATGTTTAATAAAAGCAACTTTAGAAGAAAAACTAATGCTTATTATAAAATATATATGTTAGCCTGGTGGCCCTCATTTCTCTCTGCATGGCTTACCCTTAATCTTTTTTAAAAATGTTGAGCTTTTACATAGATACTTGGTAAATCAACATTAAATGTTCCATAATCATACGTAACTTCTTTTGGTAAACTCTTTTCTAAGTATTCTTTTACCAAAATCAGTTGGAAAATTTTAATAAAATTATGCATTCCAAAGATATGCCTTCTTGAAGGTAGAGTTCTCAGAAAGATATAACATTAAAAAGTATCCCTGCAAAAATAAAGGAAAGAAAGAATGAATTAAACATTAATCCAAAGTTTGGATAAGATTGAATTTTAAAATTCCATTTTGGCATTTTAGAATATGCTGACTCATTGAAAAATTATTTTAAAAAACAATTTTGCTGGAGCTTTGTTTTTAATTGAATGAGATTATATTGTATATTAGAATCACATCAATTTGAGAAGGCCTAGAATTTTGCAGTATCCTAATTAGGTGAAGTATTTTAAAGATGATAAAAGGCAACTTATTTGTTGAATTGTGCCTTGTTAAAATTATTAAGAAAGGTACTGTGAATTGAAGTAAAAATGTACTTATGAAAATATTTGGGCTGAAACATTTGCATATTTTAATATGAAAAGAAAATAGAGCTGAGAATAGAATGCACTTAGAAAAATTGATTCCAAATTTGTTGCAACAATTTTATTGAAAGCATTTACTCAATTAAAGACATTATGGTTTATACCATAATGTAAATGAAGAATCAATTTAAAATATCAACAATATGAAATTTATTATACATAAAATGCAAATCTGTACAGGTTTACAGGTAATTAAAAAATAATGCCACCTTTTCAAGATTTATTCTTGCATTGCCAATGAAATTGTATTACAGACAGATTTCAATTAAAAGTTGATTAACATATATGAATATCTATGGAAGACGATTAGTTTGATGATATTATTTTTTGCATGTTCAAATAACAAAACACTTTTTATTATTTTGCCTTTATTTCTACGATATAATGAGATATATATTGTTTATATATTTTAGTAATAATTTTACTCAACATTGTTTTTGAATAGAAATATTTTATAATATGCCAACATAATAAGCCAATTTATTAATAAGCAATTATTTTTAAAAATGTGATACATTATTTTTGGCACCCCAAAATATCACTCTCCAAAATATCCCAATGTACACATTAAATCACATGTTCACTCATCTGTGATAATGACAGAGTGGTCTTTGAACACACACATACACACAGAGGGGCACATGTACTCTCAACAAATAATAGGATTTTTTAAAATAATGTATTTTCACTTTTACCTAATCTTAGTCAACAGATTCTAAGTGCTTCTTTTCTTTAAACATTTATTTTATAATGTTAAGAACATTTAACATGTTATCTACCCTTTTCATATATTTCTCAATGTTAATGAGAACTCATTGTTGCACAGCAGTTCTCTGGAATTATTCATCTTGCTTAACTGACATTTTATGCTTATTGATTAGTAACTCCTAATTTCCTCCTTCCCCCAGCCCCTGGCAACAACTGTTTCACAATTTGATTCTATAACTTTGATTATTATTTAATTTTTTATTTTTATGAATAGAAAATTTATGAATAAAAAATTTTTGTGAATAATAAATTTTATTCATAAAAATAAAAAATTAATCAAATTTATAGAATAATAATTCATAATCAAATTTATGAATAATAATTGTTCATATTTAAGGTGTTTGTGTGATACTTTGATATAAGCAATGTGCAAAGATCAAATCACTGTAATTAGGATATCCATCTCCTGGAATATTTATTATTTCTTTGTATTAGGAACACTATTCTACTCTTAGTTATTTTGAAATATACAATAAATTATCGTTAATTAATGTTGCCCTATATGCTACCAAACACTAGCTCTTGTTTTTTTCTATCTGACTATATGTTTGTACGCATTTTAGACACCTCATATAAGTGGAATCATGCAGTGTTTGTCTTTCTGGTTTATATCACTTAGATAAGGTTCATCCAGATTATGGCATATTGCAGATTACTTTCTTTCTTAAGGCTGAATCCATTGTATGTATAGATAGATAGATAGATAGATAGATAGTATTTTTTTAATTCATGAAAATTTAGGTTGTTTCCTCCTCTTGACTGCTGTGAATAATGTTGCAATGAACATGGAAGTGCTACTATCTCTTCAAGATTCTGATCTCAGTACTTTTGGATAAAATCCCAGTAGTATGGTTGCCAGATTATGGTAGTCCTATTTTTTCCTTTTTGAGAAACCTCCAAATTTTTCCCATTGATGCATTTTGCATTTCCATGAACAGTATTCAAGGGTTCCAATTTACAATTTCTCTATATCTCTTCCAACACATGTTATTTTCTGGGGTTTTCTTTGCTCTTCTTTTTTTTTTTTTTTATTTTTAATAATGGCCATGCTAAGATGTATAAGATGACATTTCACTGTGTTTTTTATTTGCTATTCTCTAATGATTAGGATGTTGAACACTTTTACATATACCTGTTGGCTATTTGTATTTTTTTTTTTTTTGAGAAGTGTGTATCAAGACCTTAGCTCACGCCTGAGTTGGCTTATTGTTTGTTTATTTTCTATTGAGATGTAGGAATTCCTTATGTATTTGAGGGACTAACATATATGGTTTGCAAATAATTTTCTTCCATTCTGTAGGTTGACTTTTCATTGCTGATCATTTCTTTTGCTGTACAGAAATTTTGTAGTTTGATGTAGTACAACTCGTTGGCTTTTTATTACCTGTGCTTCTGGTATTATAACCATGAAAATACTGGCAAAAACAATGCCATGAAGTATGTCCCCTAAGTTTTCTTTCAGAAGTTTTACAGTTTCAGACCTCAAACTTATGTCATTAATCCGTTTTATTTGTATTATTTTTTGTGTGTGTATGGTATAAGATAAAGGTCCAATTTCCTTTTTTTGCGTGGAGATTATCAATTTATTCCAACACAATTTGTTAAACAGAATATATTTCTGTTTCAACAAACTAAGAATAGAAGAAAATTACTTAAACATAATAAAGGCTATACATGAAAAGTTTATGGCTAACATTATATTTGATGTTGAAAACTGAAAAAGTGTTTCCTCTATAATCATGACCAAAGTAAGGATACCTACCATCACCATTTCTATACAACAAAGTATTAGAAGTCTTAGAGCAATTAGGATGGACAAAGAAATGAAAGGTGTTCAAATAGGAAGGGAAAATGTAGAATTTTGCCTGTTGCAAACAACTGTGAATACGGAAAACTCTGAAGGCTTCGTTTTAAACAACAACAACAACAACAAAATATTAGAACTAATAAATGAATTCATTAAAGTTGTAAGGTACAAAAACCATATACAAAATTAGTTGCATTTCTATAGACTAACAACAATCTGAAAATAAAATTAGTAAAACAATCCCAAAGATTGTAAAAACCATTGACAATAACACAAAAATAATAAAATCTTAGAAGTAAACTTAACTAAGAAGGTGAATTACTTGTATATTTAAAACTATAAAAAATGACAATGAATTAAGACACACAGAAATGGAAAGATATTTTTTTCATGGAAAATAATATTGTTAAGACCTCCATAATAGACAAATGGGATCTAATTAAACTCCAGAGCTTCTGTACAGCAAAAGAAACAATCATTAGCAACCAACAGAATGGGAAAAAATTTTTGCAATCTACCCATCTGACAAAGAGCTAACATCCAGGATCTATAAAGAACTAAAACAGATTTACAAGAAAAAAACAAACAAACCCATTCAAAAGTGGGTGACGAATATGAACAGACACTTTTCAAAAGAAGACATTTATGAGGCCAACAAACATATTAAAAAACGCTCGTCAGTGGTCATTAGAGAAATGCAAATCAAAACCACATTGAGATACCATCTCACACCAGTTAGAATGGCGATCATTAAAAAGTCTGGAGACAACAGGTGCTGGAGAGGATGTTGAGAAATAGGAACACTTTTACACCGTTGGTGGGAGTGAAACTAGTTCAACCACTGTGGAAGACAGTGTGGTGATTCCTCAAAGACCTAGAAATAGAAATTCCATTTGACCCAGCAATCTCATTACTGGGTATATACCCAAAGGATTATAAATTGTTCTGTTATAAAGACACATGCAAATGTATGTTCATTGCAGCACTGTTTACAATAGCAAAGACCTGGAACCAACCCAAATGTCCATCGGTGATAGACTGGACAAGGAAAATGTGGCACATATACGCCATGGAATACTATGTAGCCGTAAGAAAACGTTGAGTTTGTGTCCTTTGTAGGGACATGGATGAATCTGAAAACCGTCATTCTCAGCAAACTGACACATGAACAGAAAATCAAACACTGCATGTTCTCACTCATAGGTGGGTGTTGACCAATGAGAACACGTGGACACAGGGAGAGGAGCATCACACACTGGGGTCTTTTATGGGGGGCTAGGGGAGTGACAGCAGGGGGTGGGGAGGTTGGGGAGGGATAACATGGGGAGAAATGCCAGATATAGGTGACAGGGTGATGGAGGCAGCAAACCACATTGCCATGTATATACCTATGCAAAAATCCCACATGTTCTGCACATGTACCCCAGAACCTAAAGTGCAATAAAATATATATATTAAAAAAAGACATCCATACTACCCAAAGCAATCTACAAATTCAATGCAATATCCATCAAAATCTCAATGGTATTTTCTAATGATAAAAGAAAAATTATTATTATTATTTGAGACAGAGTCTTGCTCTGTTGCCCAGGTTGGAGGACAGTGGTGCACAATCTCGGCTCACTGCAACCTTTGCCTCCTGGATTCAAGTGATTCTCCTGCCTCAGCCCCCCAAGTAACTGGGACTACAGTTACACACCACTATACCTGGCTAATTTTTATATTTTTAGCAGAAGCAGGGTTTCACCATGTTGGCCAGGCTGGTCCTGAATTCCTGGCCTCAGGTGATCCACCCACCTGAGCCTACCAAAGTGCTTGGATTACAAGTGTGAGCCATTATGCCTGGCCAGAAAAAAAAAAAAAAAAAAAAAAAAACAATTTTAAAATGCATATGGAATCACACACACACACAAAAATTAGTTAAATCAATCTTGAGAAAAAAAGAACAAAGCTGGAGGCATCACACTTTCTGATTTCAAAATATATTACAAAATTACAGTACAAAAGAGTGTGGTACTTACATAGGACATGTAGGCCAATTAAACAGAACAGAGAGCCCAGAAATAAATCCATGTATATGTGGTTAACTGATTATGGACAAGGATGCTAAGAATACACAGTGGGGAAAGGATCGTCTCTTCAAAGGTTTCTTCCATCATTAATTCATTCACTCAAAAATACACATTGAGGGCAGCAGTGGTTCATGCCTGTAATCCAAGCACTTTGAGAGGCCAAGGTTGGTGGATCACCTGAGGACAGGAGTTCAAAACCAGCCTGATAAACATGCTGAAACCCTGTCACTACTAACAATGCAAAAATTAGCCGGGCATGGTGGTGCACCCCTGTAATCCCAGCTACTCTGAAGGCTGAGGTGGAAGAATTGCTTGAACCCAGGAAGTGTAGGCTGTAGTGCCCTCGATTGCGCCACTGCACTCCAGCCTGGGTAACAGAATGAGACCCCGTCTCAAAAAAATAAAAATCTATCATCTGTCTATCTATCTATCTGTCTCTCTCTCTCTGTCTTATACACACACACACACACACACACACACACACACACACACACATTGAGTACTGAAAAGGCCCCACACCTTATGGAAAACATAACCATATGAGATATAGTCCTTGTATCAAAGCACAATCTAGTTAGGAAAATACACACTTTATATTTGCACACAAATATATACGTAATTTTATCACAATGGGCTGTCATATCAGAAATCTGTGCTGGATACAGATATTATGCAGGTAATAGAATGAGCCCAGAACACTTTATTTAGGGAGCATCTCATGGAACTTGAATGCTACCAAACACATTTTTGGAAATCTCACTCTCCATAGAAGAAAATATTTAAAGGGTTTTTGGTAAGTGAACATAAATCAGGATTTTGTATTTTGAGGTATATAGGAGTTGAATTGGAAGGTTGTAGAATCTCTGAGTTGTCCAAATAAAATTAGATGACTGCCGCTAGAGAAAAACTGCTTTTATCAGGTAAGCAATGATAAAGGGCTGGATTGTATTACATTTAGCCACACTAGTAGGGATGCAGAGAGCCTGAGAACTTGCATATGAGAGATCACAGATTTTGAAGAGGCAGAGCTCTGGATGTGTCCCCATATAAAAATACTTAAATGTCTTAAACATAATTTGAGTGGAATTATTTGTATTTCAAGATTAATATACTGCTTTATACAAGGTGCCTGCGTATTTTCCTTTAAATAATGGGCTCTGTCCCTCTTTGCCGAAATTAAACGTAGTTTGCAACAATTCAAAATGCAAATATTTTTAAAAGAACTTTTTTTTTTTTTTTTTTTTTTTTTGTAGACTGACATTCACAAAAGCTGCAGCACTCTTGTATTAGCAGGTAAAGTCTGGACCTTATTTCATCCTGGGCAATCCTTAAGCTGAGATAGTTGACAAATGGCATTATATCTGCTTTGGAAATGTTGATCTCAGGCTCCGCTTATTTTAGCCACTCAGTGTGGTTTGTCCCAGTCTCCTATGAGCTTATTTTGTTAAGCAATCAGTTACAGTCTAATCATTGATCAGCCTTTCTGCATTCTTCGCAAAGTAGACCTATCACTCAGCAAGATTTTTTAACACTATTTTCATGAAGTCTGGATCTACTGAGGATTTGATGGATTTAAGAAGACAAACAAAATGACTTCTGGCCTCAGGATAGAAAACAACCTCTGATAAAAATACCAGGGGTATAAGGAATTGAAGTTTGGAAAAGGCTCACTGTAACTAGCCAGGGGAGAGGAAGAAAGCAAAAAAGGAAAACAAGAGTCAAATAGTTTTTCATTCAACATGGATGGCTCAGACTAGTGCTCTCTCCCTTATAAGAATTAAATTTGTTTCATTCACATAGAGTTAGGTGTCAGAATTTCTCTACTTTTGAAACAGCCTATTTTTCCTTTTGCTTTTGCACTTTAAGAATTTACATGTGGGGGATCGGCAGTCAGTTGTCTTTGACTTGTTAGTTGAAGGCTATGGAATTTTTTCTTTTTCTGTCCTCATTTTACAAGTGGTTAAAACTTTGGTGATGTACATGAAGACTCAGTTTCTTCTCTTGCTTGGACTTAGAGATAACAGATTTGTTCTTAATTCCCAGCCATGAAATTGTGATGGAATGGATTACCATGTTGTAGCAAAGGCTTTGTAATCTGGAGACCTTGTGATTATTAATTCAGAGGGGATTCATCAGGGTCTACCTCTGTTGGCTGATTAATCAGAGGAGGACATGAAGGTAACTGGGATATTGTTTGGGCCTCAAGAGTTCCTATAGTGCAAATTATTAAATAATTGTTATTAAATTGATAAAAGTAAATAATTATTAAATTGATTTTATTATTAAATTTTTAGATGCACTAAATGCAGAATGAGGATGTATTAACTTATTGAAGATACTCTGACCAAAAAGATAAGGTGACATGAATAAGCAAGTACTTTAAACTTAGAGGCAGTAGATTTAGGAAAAAGTTGTGGACCCAACATTGATTGGCAGTAGGACCTTACGAAAATCTTCTGAGTTTCTGGTTACTCACTGTAAAATGCATGGCATGTTCACCTCGTGAGGTTTTGTGGAATTGAGTGATATGCAGAATCCAGATGTAGTTTGTCAGCTACACTTGCAGTTAAATATGAAATAGTATTATTTTTATTTAAGTTATAATTGCCTTTTGAAGAATTTCCTTGGGTCAATTCATTTGCAAAATAACATTTAAATTATGATATGCCTTGTCTACGTTTTCATGGAATGAACAGGGTATTACAGAAATGTTACACATATCAAACC
Source organism: Cacajao melanocephalus (assembly GCA_963573385.1). Classification (NCBI taxonomy): domain Eukaryota; kingdom Metazoa; phylum Chordata; class Mammalia; order Primates; family Pitheciidae; genus Cacajao; species Cacajao melanocephalus. The sequence goes on along the minus strand of CAUYLG010037067.1, from coordinate 116,881 downwards.
TTCCAAAACAAAGTAGCAAGTATGATCAAGTAATACATAGATGGTTAGGGGCTTCTGGGACAATGGTGACTTCCTTCCGTACCTTTGTTTTTATTGAGTTGTAAACTGGGACCCCTTTTGTTTATTACCTGACTATCCATCTTAGTATCTGGCCTTGCCTCGCACCTTTAATAGAGTTTGATAAGAGTCAGTTAGATTTATAAACAATGACTTGACACCTAAGGCTGAGGTATGAAACTTCTGAACTACTATTGAGCAAAATATATTTTAAATTACATAAAAGTGTTATACAGACTTCAAGTAAGAAAACAAACACTTCTAGGTTATTCAAATATTTTTAATGTAATTTTTGAGGAGATATAATTTTAGATTTAAAAAATTTGTACCTTTAATTTTTTTTTCTTTAAATAATGGTATTAATATATCCTATGGCTTTGGACAAATCGATTTACCACTTGACCTTAGTTTTTGGTTCCATGAATCAAGGGGCTTAGACTGAGTGAATATGAAAATCTCTTCTAATTGGAACTTCTTTGAGCCCATTATTATTAGTCATTGAATGAACTGATGTTGGAAAATGGGAAGCAGCAGTGTTGCTGCCTCATATTTGGGCAGGGATGTCTTGGTGTTGACAGTATTGTTAATATAGCAACATATTCCCTGTTGATTCATATAGGTCACCAGGAACTTATGAGGAAAGAATGCAAATTCTTTGAGGACCAAGTGAGTTCCAGAGACCTTCAAACAATGAGACTAATAATAGTGAAAAGTCATTGAAAGGTCTCCATGCCCCAGATGTGTACATTTATTACTTCATTTGATAGTCACAACATTCTAGCAAAAGCTCAGTTTATCACCCTAGATTTTCAATTGAAATTAAAAGGGCTTAAGTGATTTTCCCAGGCAGAAAGTGACTGAGCCAGAGTTTGAATCTGTAGTGCCCTGGATTCAGAATATGAACTATTCACCTTTAAAACATTCTGCCTATTTCTAGCTGCAGTTTCTATCCTAAATAAATCATTTCTGATTGCATTGTATCTTGATTACACAAGTCAACACAAAACAAAACAACTCAGTAATTAAGACCCTAATTCTGTCTGCTTTTCCTTTTAAAATATCTTACCATGATATAATCAGACTCTTAATGCTACATGGTTATTAAGGACATTTTTCTGTTATCAGTTTGTGCCTGTGTGTAGGAGTACTTGATTGTTCCATTTATTGTATTCTATATTCCATATCTAAGCTGGCAAAACCCCAACTTTACAACAGTAGCCAAGCAGACACTCTGAAAAGTATGAAATGAATTTGAGATTCTACAAAGAATCTCCACATTTTTTCACCAGAAAAAAAAATTGTTTCCTCACAAGCTTATGCTAACAGAAATATCTGCGATAACAAAATCAGTGAACTATTACCTTCGAGGTCAAACTACATTCTAAATAAGTTATGCTACTGTTACTCAAACCATATATTAATAGGTAGAGGAACTATATTCTAGGTAAGTGGGAAGAAGGATCATCAAACATTGAGGTTTGGAGGGCAGCAGGAAGATGTGGAAGAGGTTGTCTCCACAGCCTCAGAAGGGCAATTTATCTTGATAACATCAGGAGACACCAGTGTTCTGGTCTTTATTGCTCAGGTCCCAAATCTTGACCTAGTACCCTGAGATGGCCTCATCCCTTAAGATTGTATTTAATCTATTTACAAGAGAAACTGGTGTATAATTCACAGCAACTTAATACATTTACAATTGAAACTACAGTGGTGCAGCCAACTGAGGAGCCGATTGTCTCCATTTAGAGCAATAGTTCAGACCTGTAACACTGCCTGAAAAGAGCTTCCACAGACAGGCAATGCTCCCGGTAATGAGGAATGTCTACATGGACTGCATGATAACGGTTTTGAGCAATTGTTAAAGCAGGAGCTCTAACTTTACCAACTCTGTCTTAAGAATGCTTTAACATGGCACTATGGCTTTACCCTTGCTAAAGATAATTCTATAGGAAAATCCCATTGTAATCAAAACATTTCTCTGTGATTACTGAGATGCTGACAAATGATCGTTTCACGTATTTGTATTTTATGTAATCAGCTAATGATATTTATATACATCTTTCTCTATGTCTACTGTGCCAGGGACCTGAATGCATAAGTTAGGACAACCATACCACTGAAGACAGTACTTGGATGATGTCTGGAAAAAATGGCTCTGTAATTACTATGAATTTTCAATCTTAGGTCCATTGTTAACCAGCTCCCATCTTGACTGCCAATTTTTTATGTTAATATGATCAATTACTTTTGACTAAGTCAGGTAACGGGTTTCCCATTGTAGAGTAACTTTGGAAACATCTTTTCTCATTTATTTTGCTGTTATTTCAGTTTTGTTCTAAGAAGACAAACACATTTTCCTTATTTTGAACTTGGCAGTTGGAGAAGTTGACTGCTGTTGCTGCTTCGTTTTTCAGCTTGATATTTTCAAAGGCCATGCTGTAATTAATAATCTTTTTGAGTCAATAGTTTCTATTCAATTATCCTAGTTATCTATGGGATTCTTTTTTTAAAAAAGGTGTTCTAATATGCTTTAGAACTGAACTGCATTTCCTGCCTGCCTGCCTTCCAGAGTCATCATTTTCCATCCTTCTCTCCCTTTTTCTTTTTTCTTCCCTTCCTTCTTTCCTTGAGAATAATTCAGTCTGAGATAGTTTTGGGGTTCAGACAAATTAGTGAGTGCATATACATGTGTTTGTGTGTGTAAGAATGTGGATGGGGATGTGTTAGTATGTGTGAGTAGATGTGAGTGTGCGTGTGTGAATGTTGGATGGCAGGCAGACAGTATGCAGCCTAGAGTATTGGAGCCCAAGTGGAGTAAGGAGGCATCCACCTGGGAAGGGCTGAGAGGGGAGTGGTCAGTTGCCAGAAAGATGAGATAGAAAAGCGGTGATATACTGGAGGGATTAATCCAATATATAAATATATTGAGTATAATGGGAGCCAGTTTTCTCACTATTGGAGAAAAGATTTCCAGCACACAGTAGTAGAGAACATTATAATAAGACTTATGATTTTGGCTTGAGATTGGAGGTAGCAGTGTAAAATCACAATTAAACCGAAAGATACGTTAGATATGGTGACATTAGAACACTCGGTACGTCAGGATGTGACCATATTTGGAGATAAGGTCTTTAAATAAGTTTTAAGGTTAAGTGAGGTCATTAAGTTGTGTCCTAGTCCAATATGGCTGGTGTCCTTATAAGAAGAAATTTGAATACACAAAGAGAGATAGAGGGTGCACATGTGCAGAAGAAAGGCCATCTGTAAGCCAAGGAGAGGGTTTTCAGGAAAATCAACCCTGCTGACACCTTGATCTCAGACTTCTAGACTTCAGAAACATGAGCAAATAAATTTCTATTCTTTAAGCTACTCAGTCATTGGTGTTTTGTTAGGATAGCCCTTGCAAAAAAATACGTATTGGTAGATAGATACATTATGAAAATAAGAATGAATGCCAATATGAGTAGAATTAATTTAGATATAAATATACATGCATATAAATATATGTATATCTGTATGTGAATGTATATACTCATCTAATATTGCCTAGCTCTGTCCACTAAAGAAGGTCTGGGACCTGCAGTGCACCAATAACAATAAGAAAAACTTGGCTTCTAAATAACCAGTTCTTGGTTGCTAAATGCTGTACCAGATGAAACAAAACCAGCCTTTTTTTAAGTTTTATTTTACTTTAAGTTCTAGGATACATGTGCTGAACGTACAGGTGTGTTGCATAAGTATATATATGCTGTGGTAGTTTGCTGCACCTATCAAAATGTTATCTAGGTTTTAAGCCCTGCATGCATTAGGTATTTGTCCTAATGCTCTCCCTCCCCTTTCCCCTTACCCTCTGACAGGCCCTGGTGTGTGATGTTCCCCTCCCTGTGTCCATGTGTTCTCATTGTTCAGCTCCCACTTATGAGTGAGAACATGCAGTTTTGGTTTTCTGTTTCTGTGTTAGTTTGCTGAGGATGATGGTTTCCAGCTTCATGCATGTCCCTGAAAAGGAACCAGACTTTTTAGAGAAATAGTTGATTACTAGATTTGGGTAGGGAAAATACAAGATGTACCTGGAACATTTTATTTTGTCAAAAAGAAAAGAAATGATTAAAGAATTACAGTGACATATAAAGGAGAGTCAGTTTATCAGGCATCCCACTAGAATACTTTGAGATTTTCACTCAGTAAGTGAAATAAGATAAATCTTGAGTATAAACAGATAGAAATTAATAAATGAACAAATCAAATGGTGAGGAATCACACATTTACATCATTTCAAGGTAATATCCTGTAAAATATTTATCAATCACAAATAATAAGAAGTGAATAAATGTACTGTAAGAAATCTTGGCAGATATGACTTTAGTCAAGTGTTAAAAGTGAACGTCTTAAGTAATGGAACAAATCAAAATCTTGCAACAGCTGATAGAAAAAAACAAGAAAAACAGAGCATTACTTCTGTGACAATCTTGCCAAAGACATAAAAACTGAATATAATCCTGAGAATACATTAGACAAAACCGAATTGAGGAAATACTGTAATATATTTGGTGGGCAATCTTCATAAGTGTCAGGAAAGATTGGGAAACCTCCAGGTGGGAGGAGACTAGTATTGACATGACAGATAAATGTAATTGTAATGCATGATCTTCATTTAGATCTTTTTTTTTTCTTTTTGAGATCGAGTTTCACTCTTGTCTCCCAGGCTGGAATGCAATGGCACGATCTCAGCATACTCTGCCTTCCAGGCTCAAGTGAGTCTCCTGCCTCAGCCTGCCGAGTAGCTGGGATTACAGGAACGTGCCACTGCTCCGGCTAATTATTGTAATTTTAGTAGAGATGGGGTTTCACCATGTTGGCCAGGCTGGTCTCTAACTCCTAACCTCGGGTGATCCACCCACCTCAGCCTCCCAAAGTACTGGGATTACAGGCATGAGCCACCACACCCAGCCTAGATTTTTTTTTGGCTGTAAAGCTGATTATTGGGATAACTGGCAAAACTTGAATGTGGTCTGTGGGTTACATAATATTAATATAGTAATATTAATGCCCTAATTTTGTTATCATTTTTTATAAATAATGCAGTAAAATATTCAGGGGTGATGGGACATCATGTTAACACACTTCAAATGGTTCAGGAATAAAATAGATTTTTTTGTACTGTTTTTTGTAAACATTCTGCAATTTTGAAATTATTTCAAGATGAAAAAAATAAGTAATGCTGTTACAACTAATTCATCTATCTGTCCATCTATCTATCCACCAATCTCTTTATCCATCTCCTATTAAAGAAAACTAAAATCAGAAACTTTTCGTTTTGAACTCATTTAAATTGTTGCATTGAATTTGCAAGCTTATGGAATCTGTTACCTCAGAGTTAGAAAAGATAAAATACTGAGGTTCCACTGTTCATCCAGGGACTGTGATGAGCATTTTCATTTATATTATCTTGTTTACATTTATAATGGTTCCAACAGATAAGTTTTTGTGTATGTATTTTTGATGAGACTCTGAGAGTTTGAATGAGTTGTTCAAGGACTTGTTCAGCTCCTGCATGTCAGGGCTCAGAATTCAGTGCCTCCTGCAGCCTGGAGTTCTTTCTAATAAATCATGGTAACTTAATCTGGCTTAGGGGGATAAGCTTCAGTCAAGTAGTAAGATTCTCTGGAGCCTTTTTGCAGTGCTAAGGATATCAGAACTAAGCAAAGACTTCTGAGAAATTGTCAAGGGGGTCCATAAATTTCAATGGAAGGAGATCTAGGTTAGCCATTTAAAAATGAGAGTTTTTGCCTTGGTTTTGTCAGTTATTTTTTCTTGTGACTATTTAAGGCATTCAGAGACCCAGTTGCTTTATCCCTAAAATGGGCACAACTTCCTGGCCTATAGTTTCATTAGGTGGTTTAAAGAATATATGAGATGATGAGTTAAAAGTGATTTGCACTTCTAAAGGTGCTATCCTGACATAGCACAATGATGCTTTGTATTTGGGAATGAATTTTCTTTATAATTAGGGTGGAAGTTAGAACAAAGGAATGCATTCTCCCTCATAGATGAGTCAATCCATAATCTCCAGGCTCTCGTTTTTTTTTTTTTTCCTTAAAGTTTCAGGCTATGGTAATGTAGTACAGTGATTGCATAGTTGATTCCAATCTTTCACTGTCCTCAATCCATTTTCCCTGCCATACAACTATATAACATACTCCCAATCAGGCACTGAACTCAACCACACGACTTGATATAGCCACTGGGATATTAACATATGTGACACAATCAGAGGCTTGAAGTCTTGCTGATTGGGTTTGTTCCCACTTGTCTTCTTCTTTACCCTGAAAGGAAATGCTCAGTTAAGCAGTTTGTGTCAACAGGAGGATGAGAGACAAGGAGGAGGGAGAGTTTGTTCCACACATCCATTGCCTTCCTAGATAAGTTGACAGTTGATCTGTACACATACTTAATGCACCTAGCAGTTGACAAGACCATCTAATTTACTACCCATAGATATCTGAGCTCAATAAACACTTATTATTGATAGCTCCTAAACAATATATTGTTTTTTTTTAGTAAGACATGCATATATACTATGATGCAGTAAAAAGCAAAGTTTCTGTAACTTTAACATGAAACCAGAAGCTTCAATATTACTTTTATATCTACCAGCTTCCATTTTCAGCCTTATCTTCAGATACCCCTCTATCTACAGCAACTGAGGACTGTATTTCAGAAATAATGAATTTAGGAAATAAAACAGCAACTACTTAAGAGATTCTGATATTGAACTTCCACCTGAAACCTATCCCATTGCACATATATCTAGGGCTCAGTATAGAAACAAAGAACTAAGTATAACTGTGACCTAGAATGCTCCATGTAAACAGAAACAGTTAAATCATCTAGGAGATTTTCCTCTGGGATTATGGGAGCTGGTATTCCTTTTCTTTTTGTGTGGGTAGGAGGAAAAGTTTGAGTTGAAATATAAAACCTCTTTCAGTGTACTTATTGTAAAATGTCTTATTTGGCTCTATTAATGTATGCACAGTCATATTTCTTAAATTATTGTTGTAATTCAAATAACTAAGGATATTGAAAGTCTCCCTTCCAAATTTTTAAGTAATTTTGCCAATAACAATTTAAAAATTCCTGTGCATCATCTGTGTAATGCTATCTTCCTAGCAGCATAATGGATGTGTTTTTCTTGATTATAATATGTACTATCAACTTTTCAACTTCATTTCTCTGTAATGGATTTTGCATGACCACCTTTCAGGTAGAATCAGAAATCTCGCAATCCTCTTTTGGAAAGTGCATAACAAAATCTTGTGTTAGGAGTACAGGTGCAGCTAGAGCTTGTATTCTGACCAAACTCCAGTTCTTAGCAACTGCATCCTAACTACAGAATTACTCATACAATATGAGTTACACTAGATTTCATTGTTCACCTCTTCTTAATTAATAATTGCAATGTTCGGGAATGCAAAAGTTGCATAATAAATACCAAAATAGTTTGCTTGTTTTTTTTCTTTTTGTTTTTGTTTTTTTGTGAGACTTAGTTTCACTCCTGTCTCCCAGGCTAGAGTGCAGTGGTGTGATCTCGGCTCACTGCAACCTCTGCCTCTGGGTTCAAGTGATTCTCCTGCCTTAGCCTCCCAAGTAGCTGGGACTACAGGTGTGCACCACCATGACCAACTAATTTTTGTGTTTTTAGTAGAGATAGGGTTTCACCATGTTGGCCAGGATAGTCTTGATCTCTTGACCTTGTGATCTGACCACCTTGGCCTCCCAAAGTGCTGGGTTTACAGGCGTGAGCCACTGCACATGACCTAGTTTATTTTTTTAAATGATGTCTGTAGTAATATAGTTTAACTTAAAAACAACATGGAGCCAGCATCATCATTAACAAGCTGTTTGATTTTGTAGATGTTACTTTACTTCTCTGACCATTGCCTTCTTTATATGTATTAATATAGAAAAATGTCTATGATCTATATTGAGTAAAAAAGCTAAAACAATTGTATTTATGCTGTAATCCTGTGAAGAGATATATGGGCTTCTAATTGCAGAAGTTCCTAAAGTTAGAAATATGTGTATAAAAGTGAGTTTTTATAACATAAAAGTGTTCCTAGTGTACTAAATACTTATAAAATTAGTCTCCACTCAATCATCCAACTTCACTTAACTTTTCCATTCATACATCATGCCTGTGTAAATAATCTCTAACTTATTATTAAATACTGTATTCCGCAAAACAACATAAATGTGGAGCAAATCAACCACATAATGGAATTGCATATCATGTACATGATTTCATGTATCTCTTATAGTAAGATGGAAGAATTACACAAATCACACACAGAACTATTGCCTGTCAATTACTGTATTTGAAAAATAGGGTGAAAAAGAAAGAAAAAAGGGAGGAAGATAGAGAAGGATGGAAGAAGGCAATATGATGATGGTAGAATTGGCGCTGCAAAATATTTTCTAAAAATATACAAAAAGATTAAGCAAAGTCTTTTGTACATTGTGGTACTACTAACTATTTTCACATTTTTTGTTTGTTTAAGAACAGGTACTTTATGATTTGGTGAAAAATAAAATACAAAGGGAAGCTGACTTCTATGTAATCATAAAATTTGTAGAGAAAAATTATTCAAAAGTGTCAGCATGTGAGCCATTCTTTATTCACTCATAAAATTATTATATGGAACAATGAAACCTAAGTTTTAGTAAATGTAAAATGATATACTATTTACATATTGAGTTTTATATTTCCATTTTTGTTCTTTTTAAAATAAAATATTGCTACTTAAGTGTATTTTAAATAGTCCGATCATTTCCAGATACAAAAGATCTTCTAGGTATTTTATACACACACCATATGCACACATACACATATACATATATACATACATATGTACATAAAGTACAAATATATATGTATATATTCCAGTATATATACCTATGGGTATGTATAATCCATATATATGTATGTATATGTGTGTGTGTGTCTGTGTGTGTGTATATGTATATATTCCAGTTTTCAAATGGAGCCAAAACACTGGATTTGCTGGCTTTTTTACATTCAAGTCCAGAATAGACCCCAGTCTGTCTTCAGCTCCAACATAGATATTTTTGAATAGTCTGGACAGATAGATAAAGAGCCAGGGTGAGTATTTTTGTATGAAATACTCACAGGGCACTTGGGATATCCAGCTATGTTTAAATATGTAAAAATAGTAACAAGAGGAGCTAAAGCAGAGGAAACTAATGGGGTTGCACTTCGAGTGAATTTTTAGTAATTCAGATTCAAAGATAGAATTATTTTCAGATTGGCCTGTCATGTGAATAGCATGGTACAGGGGAGAAGATCAGTGGATGATCTAGAACATGGAGGACTAAAATAAAGTGGCTCATGCAAGATATTTTTTTATCATGGAGGGAATTCTAGGAGATGATAATAAAACCACACCCTGTAAGACATATAACTGGTTATGAAATTTTTCTAAATTATATATTCAAGGTTAAATATTTGTATCTAGTAAAATTGAGCAAGTAACAAGTTCCGACTTTTCTTCCATGAGAGAAAATTATATCAATTGTTGGACACCTTAAAGAGACTATTGAAAGATTATTATAAATTTCTAGCTACAACAGGGGACGCTTCCTTGACTAAATAAGGCAATAATCTTGTGCCAGAAGGGCCTGGACAAGGGTTATTTCTTTCTGTGTTGTCTTCTGGCTCAATGGCAAAATATATTACAGCAATTGACTGATCTCTGTCATTGATACTTATTGTCTGAATAATCATGGGCTTGTTACCTATAGCTTTAAAAATAGCAATAATAAGACAAACAAAATACAGAAATATATTCACACACACACACACAGAGGCATGCAGAAACCAGCCTGGGAAATTCCAGAACTTGTCCAGTCAGGCAAAGCAGGACCTGGAAAGACAGAACTAAATAGATGTGCTCAGGAGGAAGGAAGTCCAGTGAAATAGGCAAGTAGATATGCATAAGAGGCAAAGACAGAGACAGTGTACAGTTCAGGCAGGTGATAAGTATGAGGAAGGAGACAGCAATTAAAAATAAAAAAGCAGTCTGTAACCCAAAAGGGCAGGCAGAAAGCAGAAAAGAGGTATCTAAGAAGCAATGGTCTGGAATCCAGGCAGAAGGTGTGTGGTCAGCACCAGGGAGAGCAATCAGCAGACAATCATGCTCTAGGTCATTTAAAAGAAATACATTTAAATTTTATATATGCAGCTCTTGGATGGCATTGGGGAAGTGTAAGACAAGCCCTCACACTGGGGAAGCTGTCAACAACATGGAATAGTGGAACAGGCACTGGCTTTGGAGTCGGACAGTGCTGAGCTCATACCTTCACTCCAGCATTTACAAGTTGTAGGCTTGAGTAGGCCACTTAACCTCCTCATCTGTAAAATTGACTCGTAACATCTCTTTACTCATTTGAAGATTAGACAAAGTAATATACATATGTAAAACACAAATGGTAATGCTCAGCGTATAACAAATGTTTATAGTTTCTGATTTTTCATTAGAGCCAGGGAAGAAATGAGTTTAAGAGCAGGTTAGCCACAAGAAATTTGTGACTGAATTCAATGTGCATCATAAAATACATTAAATTTTTTTGCCCATACTTACAGAGTTGAAGTTAGAGGTGATTCTAGCAGACAGTGGATGAGACACCAAATGGGTTCAAGTAATCCTGGGTCTGCATAGGAAGGTGGGAAATGCAGAGGGTAGGAAGCCAGACAGGAGTGTTGGTTTTATGCAATAAACACCAGCAGATTGATTTTCTAAAGAGAGAGATTTTTAATGCAATTCCCTTTGCACCTGTTCCTCTGCCTGGGATTCTGCTATATTAAACTCTAAAATAGCTATTATCACTATCTGTTACAAAGCTGATGCAGAATAATTGAGCATGTCCCTAGAGAAATTACACAAACAGATTCCTTAATTCTGCAGAATTATGCAGTGTATGGAGGGGAATCCATATGCTCCCCTACTTTCTCATCAATGTTGGATGACTAGTTTTCTGTCTTAGGCATATTTATGACATCAGTGGAGTTAGCAGTGGTCAATAAGGTGATGCTTGGGTGCCAATAATTGGGAAACTTGACATTTTCCAATGAGATGAATTTCTCAGTGTTGATTGAAAGATCCAATATGAGTCACCATTTTCTGCATTATTTTATGGGTAGCTCGGTGGGACACACTGAGAGAGTATGGATTAGAAGATACATAGGCCAGAGAAGAGGGTGGGTAGAAATATGGATTGTGTTGCTGGAGACAGAAAAACATGTTTTCCTTCATCTAAAGAAATTTCCCAAGAAATGAACTAGAATGCAAATGATCTGTGCTGAAGTCCTCGAATAGACTGTGAGTTTCCTCTAGTTCAACTTATAACATGAACTCCTAGCATAATGCTTGGCACATAGAAAGCTCTAAATATATTCCATTTATCTTTGTTCAAAGGCTGGAGGGGAAATGGTATATTTAACATTAGTAAATAATTAACATTTAAAAATTGTTTATTTGTAATTTACCCATTGTCTACCTCCAGTGAAGACTAATTTCTAGAATGCTTCAGCCTGCCAATGAGAAGACATTTCAGCCAGGGCAGTTGGGTTAGTAATGTCCTGTATCACCCCTGCTGGAGTTCGGTTTTGTGTTACTTCTGCCCAGCCATGTCACTCCACTGACTGGTTCTATTGTATTTCCATTTCCCAATAGGGCTGTTCCTTTTCATTCAATCCAGTGGCTTTGCTAGGGAAACAAGACAACAGCAAAAGGGAATGAAAAGACTGTGAGTTATGACATAAGGTTGGCTTGAGCTTACATTCCAGCTGCACCTCTCTAATTTAATTGGGTGACTCCAAGATTCCTTTGTGTTTTTAGGTCCTTTTCTGTAATGATATCTACTTCCTTTGGTTGTACTATGAAATGCATGTGTAATAAACATGGAATTGTGCAAGACCCAAAGTTGAAAGCATCAGCTAGGAGTTAGACCCAGGTAAAACCTATGGAAATAATGAAGTGTTTCCTCCGTTGACTAGAAATTGAATTAGCACATCTTGAAGATGTAGGGCTAACACTCTAGGATTCTAATATTCTATATCAGAAAATCCAGTACCTACCCCCAACTACTTTACTCATGTGTTGCAGAAATACAGAAGAAATGTACCTCCATCTCTGGGGCTTATTACCATTCAGGTACTTGGTTTCAATCCTAGTTTGAGATACACTACCAGATTCCTACACCCTTCCCTCCTCCAAAATTTAAAGCTTGCATTTCAAGACTATTGAAAATACTAAAGTCTGTTCTCATTAAAAATTCATTAAATATCCCATGACATAATGTTTGCCTTAGACAACACAGAGTAGAGTATACTATTATGTATGGCTTAAATCACAAATTGAGCTGACTTCAAGCAATGACTCCCATGAGATTAAAATACAGTATTTGAGGAAGTAGTATATAGAGATAAATGGAATGCTTACTAAAGAAAGAGAGAGGGAGGGTTTACAATGCCATTTTTGGTATAGAAACGAGAATCTAAGGGAATAAATCTGATTTTTCAAGTACTATTTTTAACATTTGTTACATGCACTTTGTATTTTTAAAAAAGTCTCCTGACATTTATGGATAAGAAGTAGCTTGCAAAATCTTTCTGCAGTTCTCTTGTAGAGGAGGAAAAAAGTCTGTAAATATTTTCAGAAGACAACTATGACTGTAGTACTATGAAATGAGATTAAGTTACCCTTCTAGTAATATGATCTTTTTGTTGGAAGCAAATTCCTTTTTGTGATTTTTTCCCAAGTTGGTTATACAGCAGATTAGATGATGATGATAAAGGTACCAAGGTCTAAGATTTTATTTTTATTTTAAAATATTGTTTGTTTATTTGTTTTTAAACCAGATACATGAGACCACATAAAACCAATTCCTAGCTTAATGAACTGTTTCAAGTCAAATAGCTTTGCAACCAGCATACTGGTCAATGAATAACTTTGCCAGCCAGCCTAGAATCCCTGTCCCATGTGCCTCATCTCAAACCCACCTCCCTCTTTCCCCCTACAACCTAGGCTCACTTTTATAGCACTTGCTTTCTTAATACTCCTATATTTTTATCATTCAGGTATGCATCCATAGACAGTTTATCCTGCTATTTTTTTCTATTTAGTTATGTCTTTTCTGTCTTTTTAGTCTCCAGGTTCTTCCACCATTCTGTTCTTTTTTTTTTATTTTTAAAAACAATTTATTATTGAGGACTGGGCCCATTTGAACTGTAGTTTCCCACAGCCTAGAATTTGTGATTGCAGCCTCTGAATCCAGCTAACTCGTCACCCGTCACGGCTTTAGCAGGATTGTAGGTAGAGGTGCTTTCCTTCAAGCAATGCAAAATTCATACATCCATTAAATAATTGAAGGTTGAAAATGGTGATATTCAAAATCTGCTTTTACATATTAGTTGAAATAATTCAGTAGGAATCACTTGCCCTCATCTCCTATTTAGTTACCCAATAATATAGTTCATATAGGAAAGGCAGGATAAAAGACAGATATTTACCAGTTTTCAAGATAATGATGTTTTTTCCCTATTATCCTTGAAAGGTGATCATTTTTTAACATGGTACTATGAACACATGGATTTAAACTTACTTATTTGATGCATTTTAATACATTGCAATTGTTAGCCTTGTGGAAGCTGAAATTGTCTCGTATTTGAGGATGATATTTTCTATTTAAAAAATGCTGACTAATGTGTATTGACTGATACCTTTTGAGTACTTTATATGTATTATTCAGCATAATGCTCCCAGAAGTCCGCAAAGTATCCTTTCACAAATTAGAAAGGTGAGTCACAAAACATTTAAGTAATTCTCTAAAGTTCCCTTAGCCAGATGAGATAAAACTGCAGGAGAAATCAGGGCCATCTTCTTGAACCTTTCTGCTGCATTTATTATGGTACAAGATTACTAACCAAATCTTTGAATTTTCAGATTTAGTTTTTGTCTCCCATTAGCAAAAAGATTTATTTGAGTTATCAATTTTACATTTATCTCCATTTTATCAGGAAATGTAGGAGACTTAGAGAAGTTAAGTGATTGGTTCAAAAAAGGAAATGGAGACTTAGGGAAGTTAAGTGATTGGTTCAAAAACATGCAGTATATGTACTTCATAAGAGACAAAGCACAAACTCTAGCCTTGGGCCTGCTGTCCTTTGAAGCAGTACTGTCCTTCCCACAGAAGTGAATGGAGATAGTTGACAGCGTACCTCCACCTGATCCGGGTGGTGAATCTGCTTATCCTTTTCCAAGTAGAGAAAATGATCACAAATGCACACACACACACACACACACACACCTTTATGGGAAGAGAAGAATGCACAGTTTTGCAACAAATAGCGTGCTTCATAAATGTTGCAATTCTACAGAGCGAGTCAGGAGCCCTTCTAAAATGAAGGCAAATGAAATTGTATGCAGGTTATTGTCCGCCACAGTCATGATATCTCAATCTCTGATCTTCTTTCAAAGTTTATATTTTTAATTATTGTACTTTCTACACTGCTTCAGCACTTTTTTTTCTTTTTTCTCTTCCTAAAGACAAAAGAATAGGGAGGAGGAGAACTAGTAAGAACTGCCCACTGCACAACCACCACTTCATGTTTTCTAAGATGGGTATATTTTGCAAAAACATATATGGATCTAAATTCTCTTTTATATCATATCCATCTTTCTTTGAAGTTTACAATGCATCTGTGATTATTGTGTACCCCTGAGTTACTAACTTATTTTATAAATAGAAGGGTTTTCTGAAGAGAGTTTTTTCAATGCTAATTCTGAAGTTGCTTGTTCTTTAAGTATTTTTGATGAGGTCTCAAGAAAAATATATGCAGTCTTTAAGATGTTTAGAATAGAAGTGCTTTGATAGCTGAATGTGAAAGAATCCATGGAAGCTTATTTGTTATATATGCCGGGAGCTGGTGCTTGGAATACCTCAGAGAATGACTCACAGACGTCTGAATGGGTAGGGTGTGGGAATAATTAAAATAAAGTTTCTTGTTAGATAGTTGAACTAATAAAAGTTTCTTCCACAATTACTCAGTTCTAACATTGAGATAAGGCACTTTCCTCTCACCTAATGATAATTAAGTACATGTATACTTGCCATACATATTCTGTTTATCTGCAAGATATAATTAGGTCTCTAAAAAAGCAACAGTTCACAAGACAGTTATGACATTTCAATTTAGTGCAGACCTGTAGATTTAATTGCCTCAAATAGCAACACAGATTGTATTCAAAATCTTCAGGATCTGGGATCATCTGTTATATGTTAGTATATTACACAGTATACTGTAAGACTGGGTTTAAAACAAACAGATATACCAAATTGCTATGCTTCCCAAAATGTGGACTTCAGATTTTAAAGGAAGGTGGATTAAAATTAAGATGCAGATGAGCTTCTTGACTTCACAGTATGTTTTCAGTGGAATTGTCTTGGATATGAAAACTAGCCTCTGCACAGTAGGATGACTATCATTGAAAATACTGTAATTTATGTTTCAAAATACATAGGAAAGATAATTTTGACTATTCTCAAAGAAATTATCAATGTTTGAGGTAATGGATAACCTAATAACTGTGACATGATAATTACACATCATATACTTGTATCAAAACATCACAGTGTATCCCACAAATGCATCCAACGATTATATGTCAATTAAAAATAAAATAAGACTTTAAAAAATCAAATGAGCTACTCTGAAGCATTTGCAGTGACTTCATAGTTTAAACTGGGAAAGAATCTCAAACTAGAAAAGGGTAGGGAGCTTGTTCTCACTCACCATGTCACTCTTGGAGCAGATGGCCTTTCCTGAAGGCTGTGACATTTTATGCATAGCCCTTTATTTCAAAAGCTGTTATGGTCATGAAATGGAATAATCTGAGGATCCCTAAGGGAGCTCAGGCATGCTCAGAAATACTTGATGAGATTATCTTCTAATATGAATGCATAAGGAAGTGTCTCGATTCTAGTCATAATTTAACAAGATGAAATCAAACTAAATATGTCATATATTAATTGGATCTTATATAACCATTAAAAGCAGTGCTAGAGACCTCTACATATTGATGTTAAGACATGAATGACGTGTGGATTTTTATGTGAAAAGGGCAGTTACGAGGATGGTTTGTATAATAGTTGGGTTCTTTCCTTACACACACTGTCTTCATTCTGCCCACTGTTGCACTTTGCATTTGCCTCCCAGCAGTGACCCAGCCTCTGAAATGTTCTGCCTTTCTCCACTCCCTCACTATGTTCCAGTCCCCTAAAAACTCAAATGACTTTATTCTGAATATTTGGGATCTGACAAACCAATTGCCATATAGCCAGTCCATATTTAGAGGAGATATTGTGAGTTCTCTAATCTGTTGCTGTTACTGTTTCTCACTAGAACAAAGATCCTTCCTACCATTTCTTAGTTTTTTTCTAAAGATTATCCTTATTCTCTGGTATGCAATTATAATCATGTTTTTGTAAATACAGATTACTCATTCTATTTTAGTTCCAGGGTGGCAAATTCTTAATGCTGTCTGAACCCCCTGTCTAGTTTCTCTATAAGAGCAGAACATATTGAGAAAGAGCAGAACATTTAAAAGAGCACATCTAAAAGAGCAGAACATTGCTGGAGAAAACCTCTTAAGCCAGAAAATGGGCTTCACTTTATATTAAAAAATAAGTCAACTCTGTCTAATAATCTTACCACAATTGTCTAAAAAAACCCATTTTAATACTATAAAAAAACTAATTAATAGAGCTTCTTTTTTTCCTAAAACCTGCTAACTATCCTAGGTTCTTCTCGAAACAATGGAAGACTTTATATTTCACTGAGGTAATGGGAAATCTAAGTGGAAACTTCGTTGTCCTTTTAACAACTAACCTCAAAATCCATTTCTTCAACATCTGTTTTCTCATTTTGCTCTTTTGTTAAAATTAACTCAGTGGCCTCCCTCCTACCAAAGGCCAATGCCTTCATAGTTTGATTCCTTTCATGCATACTTTCTCAGTGATTTGGCCATTTGATTATCCTTTCTTTCTGTTGAAACACACATATCCATTGGTTTGGAATTTCTCATTTTTGAAAAAGAAAGAAAAAGCTATTTGCTTCTCATTTATTGCCAGCTACCACCTTATTTCTTTTATCTGTTGTTTTTCCTATACCAATATTTCTCTAAGAAGCCATTTATATATTCTGTCACTAACCACTTCTCTTCATTCTTCAACCATTGCAACTTGGATTTCATCTAAACCATTGCACGAAACTGCTCTTGTCAAGGTCACCAAATCCAGTTGCCCTGTATTTGTCTTCATCGTCTAACCTCACAGCTTCATTTGACACATTTGATGACATTCTTCTATTTAAAACACTTTCTGGTTTTTAGTTATGTCTCACTTTTCTGGATTCTCCTTATCTCTCAGGCTATTTCACAATCTAAGTTGAAGGCTATTTTTTCTATTCTCAGTCTTAAAATTTTCAAATTCCACAGGGCTCTTCCATTTTCTGTCGTCCTCTCCCGTGTAATCTCATTCCTTCCCAGGGTGTTAAGTTAGAATCTTAGACATGGGGAAGATGCTTTTGGCAGAGTACTCTATTGCTACTTAAATTCTGGGTTGGCCTGGTGAACGTAACAGTAAAGTTGAGGCATGAATCTGGTTGCTACTGGTAAGGACTTTATCTTTTTCAGAGACTGCTGTAAAGTATGGGCATAGTGTGAGAAGTGGGCATGTGAGCTGCATTGGCAGCAGCCCTCTTGGTAAATGCCTGACCAATGGCATCTGCCCTTCTGCTCTCTGTGGCCAGCTTTGCCCTTTCTGTGTTGTCTAGTTTGTCGGGTGAGAATGTACCCTGCTGCTGTAATATTCATTAAGCACATTTTTCTCTTTTTTAAAAACTTTTATGTTTGTGGGTACATGTGATGGTGTGACCTCAAATTGGTATTTCTCTAAGGCATAGAATAACTGTTAGATAAATATGGAGATGCTCATTTTATTTTTACATTCTTTTAAACTCTCATATTCTAGTTATTTTCTTTTATCAGGTTTGTGTTGTCTAAGGGGTCTGCTTCTGAGCTTAACCCCACATTCTTGGGCCCTTCTCTCCCTATCAGATATATAGTCTTCTATGTTTTTGTTAATTTCTACAAAGGAAAGTGCTCTATTACTTCTGATTATGCATATTTTTGTATGCACGCATAAAATTTCACGAAATTGTTTTATTAGTCTATCCCAAGTTGTTTTCCCCTCTCATCTCTCTCTCTATATATATATAGTTTTTCTCTTTCTCCCTAATACCATCCAGCTGAACATGGTAACCACTGTTAGTTTCTTGGAGCATGGACTTCAGTTGAGTTCAGGTCCTCAAGGTACAGGTTCCAAGACAGGATTATATGTCAATAAAGATATATTTAGAGAATTACCTACACAAGATAAAGGGAAGGAAGCAGAAGTTGAGAGCAAGCTTTAAACAGGCCTGACATTCATGAAAGAAAAGATAAAGTCTGAGACTGCAGTCTAGTTCTGAAAAAGTTTGGCTAAGCCAGAGGGGATTCATTGAGTCAGACTCACCCAGTTGAGTACCTACAACCTGAAGGAATGGCCCTATATTATGAGCCATGCTGTGTCCAGTCATTAGGTGCTAGTATCCTGTTTGAAGAATGGTCTTAGTATGAACAAGGGTTGGACCCAGAAGGACAGCAGCTGGTATGTTTCCTGCAGCCCAGAAGGACAGCTAGTGTGTTTCCTACAGCAGATCTGAGCAGCATGTAGCGTCCCCCATGTTTTTATGGCAAAGTGCAAATGCGCATGCATGCATGATGGTCCTTAGTCATTGTTTTTACAAATGTAAAATCATTTTGTGTATGCTACCTTAAATATTGCTCTTGTCACTAAACAGTATCGACGGAAAGTCATCCAAGTACAGCAAATATAGAATTCATTCTTTTCAAGGGACACTACACTATACTTTGCAATACTTATATATCCAAATTTACTCAATTTTTTATTAATGAGAAGTCTCTTGAGGCCTAAATATAAAGTATTAAAACACTTGTAAATAAAAAATTTACAAGTTTTGTTTTGCTTAAAACGAAGATTTAATTCATATATAGTAAGTCACTTGTAACACTTCCATCTTCCTGCCAAAGTTTTGTTGACATCAGTTTTTTCGTCGTCATCATCTTTTCTATTGATTTTATCTTCAAGTATTC
Source organism: Cacajao melanocephalus (assembly GCA_963573385.1). NCBI lineage: Eukaryota > Metazoa > Chordata > Mammalia > Primates > Pitheciidae > Cacajao > Cacajao melanocephalus. Next base: position 97,532 of record CAUYLG010037067.1, on the reverse strand, counting down.
ATGTTTTTGAAGATACATATACTTAATGTTTTTAATGCTCATTTTTGCTTTGAGGAATAATTAAAAATAAATACATGTTAATATATCATATTTCATGATTTATGGTTACAGATAAACTTTCAACTTATTTTTTCCAGTTTTTAAAAGGTTAGTATTTTATTTGGAATTTTATATTAAGAACTGATTGGATTTTTGGGTGGCTGACATTTTTATTCATTTTTATTGTATCTAAGAATAAGACATATCATTAAGTTCAGGCTATGTTTTATTTCTTTCAATAAAATGTAATAATTATTTTCTCATATATTTTATAACTTTCTTATTAAATTAATTCCTATGTATGTTATAGTATTGCCACTTTTGAGAACAGAATGTTTTTCATTTTTTCTTATACTTTGAATAAGTATCATATATCCAACAATCTTAAGTAGCGCCTTTATTAATTCTATTGCTTTTTTGAATTGGCCATCTTGTTTTATCTAGATTTATTATCATCTATTCAGTAAAATTATAATTTTATTTTTCTTTCAATCTTTATCTGACTTTATTAACATTTTAAATCATATTTTATATAATTATAGTATTAATAGACACTTCCACCTTATCCATATCATAATAGAAATGGCTTTAGTATTTTGCTCTTTAAGAGTTATAAGTTTTCTTGTGAAATGTCTCATATTAAAGAGTATTTCCTCTTTTTCTAGTTTAATTTCATTTAAAATAAATTATTGCTTTATTTAAGCTATGTTTTATGTATTGAAATAATTATATGACTTTTTTCTGTTAGTTTTTCAATGAAGCATGCATCTTATAGGTCTCTAACATGTTAACCAAATCATTATTGTGTTCTATGTGATAGTATTATTGAAGATTGCTGTATCTTTGTAGACATAGATCTATTTCTAATATACTAATATTCCTGTTCTTTAATTTTCTTTCTTTTACTATCTTTACTGGGATTGATTTTTCATTTCATGCCTGCATTAAAAATGAATTGATAAAGTGTCCATCTATTCTATAGTCTGTAAAATTTTAATTATCTTTGTAATTACCTGCTATTTAAAAAGAAACCTAGACTTAGGAAAAGGAAGTATGTTATTTTAATGCCTCTCGGGGAAGGAAGGGATATAATCTTTAATTACTTACCTACATCTTCAGCCTATTTAAATTTTCTGCTTTTTGTTGCTGTTGTTGTTGTTAACTTTGCTGCTTTAAAATTAGCAGTATACCATCATTTTTATCTGGACTTTAAAATGTGTTGACATATTTGGCAAGGCACAGTGGCTCACACCTGTAATCCCAGCACTTCGGGAGGCTGAGGTGGATGGATTCCCTGAGCTCAAGAGTTCGAGACCAGCCTGGGTAACATGGTGAAACCCCGTATCTACCAAACTTACAAAAAATTAGCTGGGCATTGTGGTAGATGCCTGTGGTTTCAGCTATTTGGGAGGCTGAAGTGGGAGGATCACTTGAGCCTAGGAGGCAGAGGTTGCAGTGGGCCAGGATCGCACCACTGCACTCCAACCTGGGTGACAGAGTGAGACCCCATCTGGAAAAAAGAATGTATTGACATATTTGTGTTCTCTTTTAATTCCATCTTTTATGAAGAGGCTGAAACAAGGGACAGCAATAATTTGGAATCCATGCATGGCCCTGGTCTGATCTGCAATCGAGGATTATAGTAAGTAGGGCTAAGAGTGAAGCAAACAGAAAAAAAATAGAAGCTAGCAATAGGGAAATTACACTTTTTTGTATTTCTTTCCAACACTCCGATCCTTAAAATGCATCCTAACCCTTGAATTCTAAGAAATTTGCTGGATCCCAATCACATTTCTCAGTTTTGCTTAAACAGGTTAGTCTATCCCAATTCTTCACCATATTCTCTGTCTCATGCAGACTTGGATGTGTAAAATAACCTTAACTGTAATATCTAGAGAAATTGAGAGGAAAAGGCATAGAGGTGAGGACACATCAGCTCCTGAAAGGTGTTTTTTTTTTTTTTTCTTGAGACGGAGTCTCGCAGGGTTCCCTGGACTGGAATGCAGTGGCACAATTTCTGTTCACTGCAGCCTCCACCTCTTAGGTTCCAGCAATTCTCCTGCCTCAGCCTCCCAAGTAGCTAGGATTACAGGCACCTGCTACCACACCCGGCTAATTTTTTGTATTTTTAGTAGAGATGGAGTTTCACCATGTTGGCCAGGCTGGTCTCGGTCGAACGCCTGACCTCATTATCCACCCATATTGGCCTCCCAATGTGCTGGGATTACAGGCATGGGCCACTGCACCTGGCCCCTCCTAAAAGGTTTTTAACCATCATAAGCCATTTGAACTTCAATATGAGGGCAATAGGGGTAGGGCATAGAACTATATTAAGCACCAAATTTCCTTAATGACACTAATTTATTTTAAATTCTCTACTTGTTTTCTCTTAAACTGGCGGTTAAGAACATGAGTCTTAAAATTAGCAAACCTTCCTACATTTAGTTGATTCATGACTTTAAGCCTGAGATTCTATATCAATAAAAATCGAGATACTAATTTTGTTTCACAAGGGACATCTGAAATATTAAGATAATAAGTTATGCACAAAGTGCTTATTACATAGTAAGTAAACACCCAATAAATGGTATCGAGTCAATAATCATCACCATCATCTTCATCCTCATCATAATTTCTATTTCTGTTATGTTAGAGATATATATGTAAATGTGGTTTTATAGTGAAGCATATAGATTTTTCCCACAGTCTTGATTGGGAAAGTGATAGTATAGAGCTGATTGACATAAATCACTGTCAGCTGCCAACCAATACAGACTGTTCAGTTTTTGCTTTTATTTTGTTAAAAGGTCTTTTTCCTGCTTTCATTGCTTGCTATAAATACTGCATTCCAATCACTATGATGTAAATGTTTTTGGTAAAAGAGTTAATGGAAAAGTAATTGCAGAGACAAAAAACTGAGAAAGTTTGGCGTTATTTTGAAACACAGTCAGTCCTTCTGTAATTTGCAGATAGTCGCTATTTTTAAAAGCAAATAGTTTTATTGGTCATGGCAACACTCCCTAGCAGCTATGACAAATAACCAACTCCGTGGCTGAATATAGTAAAATTTTTTTCTCAATCACATCCCAGTTTAATGTTTGTTGGGTAGCGCTCCTGATCAGCATCACTTCTCTGGGGTGACATGGGTACCTACTGCTTACTGTGGTTCTGCTATATTGGAATTTTCTATTTCTAACTGTAAGGACAAGGGACACAGAGCAAGTGAGGAGGGCACCCTGGCTTTTTACTCCCTGAGTCCTAACATGACACACTTCACTTCCAATCACGTTTTAGTGGCCAGATATTAGTCACATGGTCATGTGTAAATGTATATTTCAGGCTTCTGATATGGGCACACAGACTTCCTACATGTGCAGAAAGAGAAAAATGCACAGTTTAGGCAACCCAGAGATGTGGGGAGGTGAGTGTATACCCACAGATACAATAAGCCAGCAACAGTAAAGGATTTAGAACATGACATCCCAATCTGTAATTGTTTTTTACAACCTCAATGAAATTATGAATAAGAAACAATTGAACGTTATTTATTGAAGCCTTACCATTGTCAAAATTATGACATTTCCTATTTATTTTACATTTTTTCACATACATAAAAGAGAAAACTTGGATAAATACATGTGTGCTTAATAGCGGAATACTGTTGACATAGTTTCCCCTGAGGGTTTCACCAGGAGCTCTTAACTAAAAAATATGTATCCTCATAATTAATTAAGAATGTAATTTATTTCGCATCAATAATCATTATCTAGGTGATTTTATTTCATTTAATCATGAGATATGGCTATTTCTACCTCTTAGAGTCAACCTGTTTTCTGAGATTTTTTCTAAATTTTTTGTACAAAAAAAACTTAACATTTATGTATATTTTCAGAAAAAGTATTAGGTGAATATTTATATTTTTATTTTATTATCTTTAAATATGATATATCACAAACTTACATATGTGTATATTTCACCTGTATCAAAGCATCACATATTTATAGTGAACAATGTGATGTTTTGATATATGTGCTATAAAGGCATCAAGCTAATTAATATATCCATCATCTCACCTACTTATCATTTTCTGTGGTGAGAACATTTAAAATCTACTCTTTCAGCAATTTTGAAATATACAGTACATCATTATTTACTATAGGTTTCAAGCTAATTATGAAACTAAAATTTCTTTTCTTTTTGATGTTTTGACAATTTTAATATTTTGAAAATATTTAATAACTGAAGTGTTATTGATTTGAATATCTTAAGCTGGTATATTCAAAAAGAGATCATATACTATCATAATGCTATTAAGTCATACAAGATGATAATTGTATGATAATGGTATTAAACATATTAAAATTAAGAGTACTTCTACTTGTGATGAGCTCTTAATACATAAGGGGTCATTTTTTCAGAAATAGCTATTATCTTACTTTCTTTTCTCAAGGATGTAGCTAACAGATAAAAGTTTAGATAATGAATAAAAGCTCACAGAACACTTTTCCATGTGCATACATTGCTGGGATAAACAACTGATTAATGATGTCTCATCCTTTCAATGAGAAATTTATTTATAGGAAATAAAAAAAAGTGTTTGTGAATGCTTGAGCTGAGGCTGTCAGTAATATTATTTTGCATAATTATATTTTCTGTTGATTCATTTTCCATATTTCTTTGGTTGGAGCTTCTCTGAATTGATTAAAACTTTCATTTTATCACCTATTTGAATTTAATTTTTGCTCTGGATATTCTGCTTTGATTGGACATTTTGACTCATCATATCTCAAGGGCATTTGTAAGAGAAAGAAGAGAAAGCATAGAAGGTGAGGGGCCTGGTGTTTTCAACCTACCTTATCCTTGTATCATTTATTTCCTAGTTACCAGTTATTCCTCTCTGATAGGTGGTTAGGATAAAGTTAAAGTCTTGTAATGGGTTACCTTTCAGGCTCAACATTTATCAGCATAACACATCTCTTTGAACCATAGAGAAAGATAAATTCTTAGACTCTAACACCCTAGCTTGTTGCTGTTAAGATTCCAGGTGAATCCGGACACAAAGTGCCTATTTTACACAATAGGATCCTGTTGTGCTGAGTGTGTCAGAGCATAGGCTGGCATCTCATAGCTATTACTGCTAAAAGAAAAAAAAATATGGCAATTATTTCTTTCTTATGAAATGACATTCTCTGAGTGCTCACTATCTTCTTAACTCAGCAGGAATACTCTTTGTAATATAGAAAGCATGCAAGACAAAAGGCACCTTCCCAATTGGTGTGTTCTTTCTTTTAATCTTGACAAAGGTATTGTGGGCCTCTTTGGTGCCAGATTCTGTATAATACCCTGAAGTGCAGAGACCTTGTGTGCTTAGCTGACTAATACAATTAGATGACAGGGCAAAAAGAGCACTGTTGGGGGCGAGGTTCAGTAAGTGTTTGTCATAGGGATATAAAGTGGAAGGGCATTCCCGAGCAGAGAAAGCAGTAGCAAATGGAGTAGACCTAAGATGGAGTAATATGAGCCTAGGGCAAACTATAAATTGCATGGAAGACTTGAATGTGAAGTGTTGGGGAAAAGGTCAGGTAGGCACGACACACAGCCACACCCTTCTACAAATAATCATTTTTTCTCCTTCCTTACACATTTGCTCTTCTAGGCAGTTTATGTCGTGTACATGGAGAACGAATAGGGGTTCTGACTTGGCCTTGTACAGCCAGTTAATGACTTCCCTCGCTTCCAACACCAAAAGATTCAGCCTCTGAAACTGGTTAATAGTTAACTGGAAAAAATGCTGCAAGCAGTTTTCTCAGATGTTCATACTCAAGATCCAGGTTGTAATTCCAGTTTTGTGAGTAACAGCCTTGACTTCCATCCTTCAATCCCCACCAAACACAGACAGATTTTGACAGGTAAGCCACTCTCCAGTGGTCCACTGTATGCAATCCAGACACCTAACAGTCTCCTAGTTTCCGAGGCTGATTTTTGCTTTTTGATTGTAATTAACAGTTTCAGGCTTAGCTGATTGAAGAATTTATGATGCACACCTGTCCTCCTTCCTGGAAAGCTGGGAAAGTCTTTGACGTGACTTTCTTCAGATGATTTGGTTTGGACCACATTAAATTTTGACTGTTTCATCACCTACTAATCTAGTACTTAGATTCATTCCAGCATTGGAAAGTGTGTGATTCTGTTGTGATATCAAGGTCACTCCAGAGTCAGGGCAAAGAGGAGAAACACAGAAAAATGAAAACAAAACACCCAGGCTTCTACAGAGAAGTTGTATGATACAGATTTTAAAAGCATGAGTTTATGAGCAAGCTCTGGCTTACAATTCCTCTTGTTCTACCTCTTATTAGCCATAGAGATGATTGAGCAATTTACGTAACTAGTGACTTAGCTTCCTCTTCCATAAAATGTTTTTCTACATGATTAGCTTTATTGTGATGAAAAAATAGGATAATGCATGTAAAGCTCTTTTTCCCAGTCCCTGGCACTTAATAAGCACTCCATGAATGTTAGCTATTATTCTTAAGTTCATGACTTGGTTTGTAATCCCAAGAAAACAACCATTTTTCCTTTTGGCTTCTTTGTTTGGTTGTTTTATTTTGTTTCCTTGTTAAGTATTCAATAAATATTTGCTATTTTTTAATATAACCATGGACTATTCTTACTTTTTTTGGGATATGGATGTATGCAATATAAACGATGGTAAATTTTCAGAAAGGAAGAAAAATGCTTCATTTATAATGAATCATGGAATAGCATATGCGTGATGTCTTAGGTGTTGGATGAACTGAGAAGTAAAGGATTATCCTCTACATTTTAAAAATTTCATGAGGTAAAAAAAGAAGGCATGGCCATAGAATCTGAAATTAATGGGATAGCTGTCTCTCAAAAATGCAATTTAGTTTATAATGTTACAAATTACCCATTGGAAGAGAAAGGGAAGTTTTATGAAAAACGTATATTTCTAACCCAGAATGTTCTGATGAACTTAGATTTCAAAAGCAAAGACCATGTCAGGAATTGTCACATGAGGGTTACAGATTTTTGTCTTTATTGTGTGTGATATTTTGTTTGTACCTGAGAATTAGTGCTGATAGATAAACTTACCAAGTAGTAGATATTTAATCAACAACAACAAAAAAACTTTCTAAAGAAAAAAGTAGCCATCTGAAACATAATAAGCTTTGTTAGTGGGAGGTTGTTTAGGTCGATACGAGATAATCATTTGTGATGATGTTTTACTCTGCTCTGGTAACAGATAAATTTCAAAGTTTTACTTTCCTGACAGTAAAGGAATTTATTTCTTGTTCACATAGAATTGCTGTAGAACTGGTGACTCTTCACACCAATACTCCTCCAAGCAGTACCTGAAGGATCCATGCTGTTTTCATCTCTGTAGCCACCATCTAAACCCACAGGCTCCATGTTCACTTTTGAAGGGCAGAGAGAGACAGAGGAGCCCCATCAGTTCTTAATTCTTCATGTTGGAAATGAACATTTTTTGGTCATATTTCTGTTTCCTAATATTTATTCTTAGCCCTCATACTACCTATGAGGAAGTCTTGGAAATACTATTTTCCTGTGCTATAGGAAACACCTAACACTCTCAGCCACTGAGAATATGTCTCCTGATTGGACTATGGGGCAATCCTAAATCTGTCAGAAATTCCAATGATTATCAGAATTTATAAAATTTATTAAATGAATCTTTAAACAATGCCTTAAAAAGAGTGTTTAAATTGGAGAAATATGCACTACCCACAGTTAAAATTTAGTGTCTGCCTGGATATAAAGAATGTATTACATCAGGTAAACGTAAAAAATAAACATCCATCCCTAGATGCATCAGAGCACCAAGAGGCTTCTTTTGTAAATCTCCTCTGTGTGTTTAGATAGTTACAGTTGACATTTGCTTTGCTTGTTCAAAGCCATCTTTAACAGCCCGGCTATGGAGATAATATGTGAGACAAATACATGCAAATCAGTCTCATATGCAAGATATTTCTATCTCTATAAATGATCCTACACTCCCTGCCATCTATGGGAGCTTAATTCTCCTTAGTTCTTCATGGAATCATCCTAAATCCTCCTGGTACTGCTTCCAAATGCCTCTTTAGAGGTAGTTTCTTTATACCATTGCAAATGATCTTTTTCTTTAATGAAAGCGCTCGTATTTCGTCTTCAAACTAGTTAATAAGCTCACATATATTCCCCTTTTTGGTAGCACCTCTTCTTATGCAGCTACCAAAATCATACACCTAAAACTAGAGACAGTAAAGACCATTGTAGTGAAACCTGGACATCCTGGAGTGAGACAACCTGTAACCTTGGACTTTTCTTAGCCTTTATCCTTAGTTTTATCATTTCTTAAATGTGAGATAAGAGCATCTTATGGGCCTAAAAGTGGATGATAATGAAAATATTATACTTTAAAACATCATGGCACAAATGAACTGGAATGGATATAGGCCATAGTTGGACAACTGCCATACTTTTCATTGCTGGGTCATGGAAGCTTCTAGGAGTAACCTTGATAAAGGAATAAAGAGGCAAGGACATGAAGGAGGATATACTTGACTAGGTTTTTTGACAGTGGTCATTTATCAGTATTACAGAAGCAGTTTAGTAATTTAATATCAGTGTGAGCTACCTATCAGCTGAACATCAGCTTTAGTTCAGTTAACTCGGTGAAAACACTGACAGACTATACAGTCAGCCTAGGTTAGGAAATGCTGAAGTAACAAATAAATCCAAATCTTCAGGTGTTAACAAAAATAAGTTTATTCCTAGAATGATGGACTTAGCTGGGAAGCAGAGCCTGGAGATTTGTCCATAGCTCTAAATCACTTCTCCCTGAAGGTGGCCCCCATTACTTCTACACATATTCCATTGACCAAAGCAAGTTGCATGGCCATACCCATCTGTAAAAGAAAAGAGAAGTACTTAGAAGAGATGAGTTAGGCTTATTGAAGAGCCAGGGTAATGTCTACATATAGGATGTCTAGCTCATTGTTAAGTGCTCCAGTTATTATTAATCTGTACTCTGATTATTTCATTTCTCTGTTCAATTTATGTTTATTGGATCTGCTTTACCTCCTTATAACACCGAGATGCCTCATTGTCATTAACACTCACTGTGATGTAAATCCTAACTACATTTCTATTTATATGTTATACTCCTCTACTTCATTTTACCTTTGGTCCATCCAAGCAGAATTATTTGATTTTCTCATCAATTCATTGTTTTTCTCTATATCATTGTCTCTGATGTTACTTTCACCTAAGCACTTTAACTGAATCTCTCCATGCCAGTAAGCCTTCTAACATGTCTAGTCCTCAAGTTCAAATGCCCTAAATTTTCTTCCCTGATATGAACTTATGTAGTAATATATTCCATTAACTTCTATTTCACTGCTAGACTCAACATTATATTATAGTCATTTTTATATACTATGATATAGCATTATCGCCGGAAAACTTTCGAAGGTAGAGTCCATGCCTGATTCATCATGTAGCCCCACTTGTGAGTGCCTTATTTATAGCAGTTCAATAATACTACTAATAAAATTAGTAGTAATGTTACATTTAGTGGAGACATCAGCCTAATGTAAAATAAACACTGGATTAGATATTTAAAAAGTTCTGGATTTTAGTTGTACCCCAGTTACTAACTAGCAATGTTACCTAGAATAAGTTGCTTAACCTATTGGAATCTCAGTTTTCTCAAATCTGAAATAGATGAGAAAAAATTTTAACTGCTTTTCCCTTTCTATCTTACAATATTGTTGGAAGAACCAGCTCAGATATAAGATAATAGTATGTGAAAGTACTTTACATAAATTGTCCTCCTTATTATATACCAAAGCTAGACTCTGGTTTTAAGTCCACAGTGGATTGATTCTTCAGTAGCATTTAATTCTGTTTCCCATTCTATTTTTTTTTTCTTTCACAGAATGCTTCTTAGAAAACCTTTTGGGTTTCATGACATTTTATGTTCCTGGCTTTCTATCTACCTTTCTTTAGCTGACCAGCACAGCTAACCTTTCTCTTTGTCCCTTCTACTCTATACTCTTTTGCTGGATAAGTTCCTTCATGCTCATAACATAAATTTCCATCTATGTACAGATAACTCACAAATATTTATATCCTGTCAAAGATCTCTCATATGAATGATAAATCCAAGTTCTTGCTTGATATCTCTACTTGGATATATTAACATGTCTCAAGCAAATCATTGCCAAAACTACACTCTTGATTCACACTTGCCTTCATAAGTCTTGCAATTTTCCAGTGTTTATCCTTTCAGCAAATGGCACAACCACTTACTTAGTTTGAAGTGTCAAAATCTAGGTTTTCTGTTTCTTAGTCCGCAATGCCAAGAAGTACTGACATGCTACAAACCTTACCACGTGCTCTCGTTGCATTAATGAGAGCCTAACCCAAATCCCCACCCTGTCTTATACGTTCTGTGGAGATGCCTTCTTAACTGGTATTTCTTTCCGTCATCAATCTACTCCCTATACTGAATCTTTTCAAAATGTAAATCTTATGCTATTATTTAAAATAGTTGCCACTATTTGGGGATAAGGGTTAAATTTCTTAGCCTGGCCTGAAGGGCCACATGCAATGTGTTGGTGTCTACTTCTGTAGCCCCATCTCCTGTCAAACACAATCTTCTCTCTACAACTTTGTCTTCAGAATACTTGCCATAGTCATTATTTTTACTATTTGATTGATTAGTCAATTAAATATTTTTCTCATTGGAGACCTTGAGTTTCATGATGGTAGAGAGAGGTGATCTCTTTATATATCAAGTAACTAGCACTGTGCTTTGCAGATGTCAGGTGCTTAATATATATTCATTAAATGAATAAAGGGTTTAGTAGGTAGGCCTGTTTTCTAACTGTGTATTGAGCATTGACTCTTCAAGAGGTGCAATAAAAGCACAAAAACCATAAATATTAGTGGGCATGATTTTACCTTCAGGGAAATCAGGATCTGTTGGTAAATATGCCTAAAAACAGTTATAATTCAGGGGAAATTTTGCACTAAGGAAGCAGCAAATCTTCTCCTGGAGCGTGGTTTGAATATATAGGGCTTGACAGAAGAAGCTTCCACTTCTGATCCCTGGTTTTCCGGAGGACTCATGCATAAAATTTTCAACCCTTTCAGTCCTTTCTGTTCAAAGATTGTTACTGTCTTTCATTATTATCTTTTCTTCCATGTGACAGGTTTCAGTGACCATACATTCCTCATATATATCTCAAGCCTGGAATATTTTAGAATACTCAATACATTTTCAACTATAAATTCCCCATGCCTGTGCTTTTAGATATAGATTTATCTCTGGTTTATGTGTTGTATTTTTATTGTGGCTTGTTTTTTTCTCTTTGACTCAGTTTATTATAAATGTTTCTGTATATAGGTATGTATATTTATAAAATCTATAATATTTTCTCTATGGCTTCTAGATTTTGTATCCTATTTATGAAAGCCTGCTCTAAATTCCCTTACTTGTTAAACATTTGACATGAAAATAATTATTCCCTTAACTTATAAAGAGCTTATATTAATCCGTAAGAAATATATAAGTAGGCCAATAGAAACTAGACAGGGGATTGAACAGAAAAGGCAATAGAATAATAAATAATCTTAGAGAAAAAATGTTTTCCCTCACATTTAAAGACATACAAAATAAAGCAATGTAAGTTTTATAATCTGCTCAGGTTGATAACCGATGTTTCATCTAGGATATGGAACAGAATTTATTATTATTCATCACTATTTGGAGTTAAAAGTAGTATAAAAATTCGAAGAATACATTAACAGTGTCTGTCAAAGTGAAAAAGTTCATGTCTTTCTTTACCAGCCATACTACTGTTGTGAATTTACTCAACAGATTATTTTCAAAAGAATACCAAGATACTTCTACGTGAATTTCTGTTGTGCAACCCTTTGAACTATCAACCACAAAACTGTTGGAAACAAGCTACCTATGAATTAATAGGAATGTGATTGGATAAGTCATATTGATTCAGTCAATGAAAAGTATGAAGCAGATCTAACAGTTTAAACAACTGAAGTGGCAACTGTGTATTCAAGTAGTTACCATTAAAAAACTAATACACAAAAAGCCATGGTGAATAACCAGTGATTACTTTGTATAAATAAAAATGTATATACAAATGTATGCAAAAATATACATGAAACAGTTTTTCTGGAAAGATACATTATTAAAATGTATAGACAATGAATACCTTTGGGGAGGAGTGCATTTGGGAAGTTAATAAGGAAATAACTATTACTTTTCATTTTTTATTTTGTAACTATCTTTGTACTAAGTGTTTATTACACAGTATATATAATACAGTCATGCTTTCTACAAAAATAACTGACATTAAACTTTTTAATTTCTATGCTTCACAAAAGATTCTAAAGCTAAGGATTTTTAAAATTCTTCCTCCTTTTGTAGAAACAGATTCTATACTTGTACATATTTAATGTTGTATAATTTATCCTTTTTTATTTGAACTGTAGCCCTTAGCATTTTTTCACCTCCTTGTGTGTTCTCACTTACTGAATCTACCTTTATTAAGCTGCTGATTCTGCTATGAGGAAGTTCTTTGTATTTTAGGATTGTGTATCTAAAATTGAAGTCAACTATTTTGTGGGAAAAATCATTATTCAATATTAACAGTTGATTTTGGAGGTACTTCATAAAATGGACTCAATTATAGACCTCCAAGTGGAACAAATACCCTTACTTGTATTTCATTGTGATTTTTGCAGGCTGTTTGCAGTAATACTTCTCAAAAACAGCCCGAAATAAACAACTTAAACCATGAAACATATTTCATATGCTTTGAATTTAAAGCACTCATTTAAAAAAAAAGTTGAATTGGGTGGTTTGTGTGTGTGTGTGTGTGCGCGCGCCTACATTCGTTTAAGGTTTCTTCTTTTCTTTTTAATTTTTGGCCCTCGTTCCTCTTTCTTTTCTACTTTCCCAGATATTCTGGTAAAAGTAATGTAAAAAATGTAAATACCTGATCAGAGGAGTTGCTTAAGAAATGTCTCAGCTGAAACCAGTACTTTAGTATGAGTGCTAGCTGCTTAACAAGTCAAGGGTGTGGGGAGCTATGAATAAAGAGAGAACATTTTGCCATGAATTATTCAGTTAACCATGGGATGCTGTTATCTCCACTTCAGTGGCTTTTAATTGCACATGTAAGAATTCTGCTTATCTGGCATTCGATTTGATGCCAAGGTGCAGCTTGCCCAAGCAGGGCTGGAGGCAGGAAATTAGGATCTCATCAGACAAGCAGCTGCCATTCACAAATGCATTAAGGAATATGGCATAGACTAGCAGGGAAGGCAGAAGACAGATACAGATAATGGCAATGGAAGGATATGTGAGAATATCTGACAAGAGATTGTCTTTTCCTTTTGATCTTGTTGCACATTGCTGAATCTTGAGTGAAAAGTCAAATTGTGTGTGCTACTTAAATCTACTGCATTGCCTTTGTTGAGACCCAAGTTTGACCTCTGGAGCAAAGATGACAAGTTGCTCTTTAAGCCAATCTCTTGGAAAATCTGGTATTCTTTCAGTCTAAATGGAGTCCTGACTCAATTTTGAGAATCTGTTGGTTTTAATTTTTCAAAGTCTACTTAAGATAGGTTTGTTTATCAAGATAAATAATTTTCTCAAAGCCTTTTCCTCATATCAAATTCCCAGAGGAAATATCTTTTGGCACCTATACTGTAAATGTTTCAAAACAATTTACTTACAAAATACCATTTTAAATATTTTCAGATTTCATTTGGAACCCCTTCTCCATTTACACCTCTCCCCATCATATATGACTCTTTTATATTACTGCACACGTCCATTTCCACATTCAAGTATACATGAAACACATGAGTTTCATCAGTTGCCATTTGCTGTGTGCCGTGCAGAGCACGGGAGATATAGAGATTACTAGGATCCACAGACGAAGCACTCTTACCTTATGGAGATCACAGGCTGGAATGAAGTTGTGCAATACAAACCTGCTGATCTGCATGGCTGTTGCTGCATGGGAAGTTTATGCCAGACAAAATGGAAGCACTTTTGAGAGTTGGGTTACCCAAGGCTTCCTGGGAGAAGGGACTGGAGAAAGTGGAAGAGACTTCAAAAAAGGCTTCCTTGAGAAGACACCACTTCTGAAATATGATAGGTTTGTGGCATTTCTAAATTTGACAAAAGAAGAAGGGCAGAAATTTCAATTAGTATAGCCATTATGGAAAACACAAATATTCCTCAAAATATGAAAGAATAGAACTACAATATGATCCAACCATTCCACTACTAAGTGTGTATCCAAATGAAATGAAATCAGTATACCAAAAAGATGCCCGTATTTGCATGTTTATGGCCACATTATTCCCAGCAGCCAAGATATGAACTCAACCTAAGTGTCCATCAATGGACAAATGGAGATAGAAAATGTGGTCTTATTACACAATGAAATACTATTAAAAAAATCAACCATGTCTTTTTGTAGCAACATGGATAAAACTAGAGGCCATATAATGTCAAGTGAAATAAGCCATGTATAGAAAGGCAAATATTACATGCTCTCTCTTGTATTTGGGAGCTAAACAAGTGAATCTCACGGAGGTAGAGTACAATGATGGTTACCAAAGGCCGGGAAGGATGGGGCAGAGAAAATAAAGAGACTTTGTTTAACGGATACAAACATACAGTTAGCTAGAAAGACTAAATTCTAGTATTTGGTAGCACGGTAGGGAGACTGCAGTTAACAATACAGTGTATTTTTCATAATAGCTAGAAGAGAAGATTTGAAATGCTCCCAACACAAAGAAATTATAAATGTTTGAGGAGATGGATATCACAAATACCCTAATTGGATCATAATGCACTGTATACATGTATCAAAATATCACAAGTATGTCATAAATATTTATAATTATGTATCAATTTAAAAAGAAAATGTGGTATACATACATAATGCAATACTATTCAGCCTTATAAAAGAAGGGAATTATGTCATTTTGATACCATAGATAAACCTGAAGTGTATGTTAATTGAAGCATTATGTTTTACTTAAACATTATGTTAAGTAAAATAAGCCAGGCACAGAAGAATGAATACCACATAATGTCACTTACGTGTGGAATTTAAAAAGTCAAATTCTTAGAAGCAAAGAGTAGAATGGTGGTTACCAGGGGCTGAGAAATGAGGGGATTGTGGAGATGTTGGTCAGTGGACACAAAATTTGGGTTAGACAAGAATGAGTTCAAGAGATCTGTAGTGCAACATGGTGCCTACAGCTGATAACTATGTATTGTATACTCAAAAATTGTGAAGAGAGTGGTTAGTGTTATCAAAAGAAAAAAAAAAGATTAGTAGGAGAGGTAATGCACATGTTAATTAGCTCCACTTAGCCATTCCACAATGCATACGTATTTTAAATATGTTGTACACAAGATATATATACATTTTTTTCTGTTAAAAACAAAAATCTGTAAGGAGAAAAAGTTTAGTATCAGAAATTAAAGAATGCTGAATTCAACCATAAAAATTGCCTCTGAAAGAACGCTGATAATCCTGGGGGACAGCACAAAAAAAAAAAAAAAAAAGAAGAAAGAAAAAGAGATTTAAAGCTGGGGTGGCAAGGTTGGAGGATTTGAAAGAATAACAGGTTATTAAATTGCTTTTTGGGACAATAGGGTGCATCGGGCAGAATGGCAAGCAGTGTGTGAAGAGCACACATGGTCAGATGCCAATTTATGAAGTGAAGTCCATGTAGATGTTATTCTGAAAGCAGTGAAAAGCCAGTGAATAATTTTAGGCGGGAGTGATGTGATCAGATTTTCGATGTGGAACAATTGTTCTGATGACATTGTTCCTTTGGCACAGTTGTTGATGAGTCTTCACTATAAAAAGGAACACAAATTAAACAAACAAACAAAGACCACTTCATATTAGCCTTTCCTATGGGGCCAAAAATCAAAGGGGACAATATAGATTAATTGAAACAGCAGATCGTTTGAAATCAGAAGAATTAGGTCTTGTTTTATGTTCTTGCATTTTTTTAGGAATGTAATTTTGGACAAAGTATTTATCCTTTCCCATTAGGTTTAAGTTCAACGTATGTCCAGAGCTTAAAACAATTTCTGATGCATGAGTGAAGCTTCATAAGTGTTTGGGGAATAAATGAATGGATTTCTGGGTTTCTGTGTTCTTTTACTAAGTAGGAGGATCAAAAAGTGTTCTGAATGCCATCTTCCACTACTATGGTACAAAGAGACACATGTGATTAGAAGTTAAGGGCACAACCTATATTGTATCCCTTCAGGGAAATTATTTTTGGATTAATATTTTCAGTCTGGGGAAAGTATAGTGGGAGAGGAGAAACTATGAATCAATTGTCAGATGCCTTTTTCTCCTCTGGTTTTTTTATTTTCTTCATTTTGACAGTCTCTTTTTCCCTTCTATTTTGCTGGATGTTTTTGTATTCCTACATTTTGCATATCTTGTTTCAGAGGATTCAATACTGGGATGCCTTATCTTTTTGCTTACTGGGCACTTCTATACATACCTCCCCGCTGCTCCCCACGCCCCCCAACCCCACCATGTACTTCTTTTCCCTTATATTCCACTGTGCTTTACTTCCTTGGTGTCAAAAAAAAAAAAAATAATTCCTGCTCCCCTGCCCTCATAGACGTCTAATGTAATCTTTCCAATGGGGCTGAGCTTTTCCAAAAGGCAAGCAAAACCATTTAATTAGGTTGTCTTTAGTTTCTGCCCAGGGAAAGTCCCCGAGGAAGGGAACACAAAAGCAGGCTGTCACCTTGAAATATGTGAGGGTTCGTAGTTGGGGAAATATAGAAAAAGGAAAAGCTTATAACTTAATTTACTGGTTTCAGCATAGTTACTTTTTTGATATTATTTTGAAGAGCTTCATATGCTGGACAACTGCCTTTTGTGTTCAATCTGCCATTTGAATTCCTCACTTCTTTATTGTAACTGATGAAAATTCTAACCCCCAGTAAAGGGGACAAATTTCCTGAAGTTTTTATCTTGTAAACTGTTGCAGTACCAGTCCCTAGCCCAGTGTTTGGGACATATTAGGTTTGTTAGTAAATAAACAAATGCCTCTGGGCACATGCTGCAGCCTTATTTTTGCAGAAGCCTGAATCCACTGTTCAGGAATTTGCTCATTATCAGCTTCCTCCTAGTGATACCCATAATCTTCAATTCATTCTGGACTCTTTGTCTCAAAGCAATAAGTGACTGTTATTTGCCAGTTCTGTGCTTTGGTTAACGGTTTTCCAACTTTCTATTATTTTGTTCCTGTAATTTCTACTTTTTTCGGTTATAGTCATTCAAGAGAGTGTCACTAAATGCTACTTTCTTAGAGATTTCTTCTCTGAATCAACCTCTAGTTTGAAATGCAATATGTAATTCCCAACATAACAAGATCATGTATCTTATTCCTTTAGCTAAAATTTACTATCTTACCTTGTTTCAAAATTGTGGGCATGACTTTTATAACAACTACATTTTATTACAGGAGGGCAGGTACCATATTGTGATCTTCCTATCCTAGGGCCTAGCACAGGGCCTAATAGAAATCCTCAATATGTATTTCAATTGAATTGAATTGAGTGGAATTTCTACTCAAAACGTGTATAGTTATAGGACAAATTTTACAAAAATCATTGTACATTACAAGTCAATCTAATGTTACACAGTCAAATATATCTAGCAGGAGAATTTAGACAAATTCTATACAATTAAAAGTAAAGTTGAATGTGTCATTGATATTTAGGTATTATTTTTCAGAGAAGAGAAGCTTGATCATATCAGATGGGTCACTATATTTAAGAGAAAATAATCCCATTGATTTGTTGCAATAGCTTTAAAAAAATATTTCTATGACCTTGAACTCAGTAAACACTGAAAAATGGAAAGTGTTTCCTCTCAAAGGCCTCTTTTGTGGATGTTTCATTAATTTTAGGGATGTTGCTGTTCATCTGTTTAAATGGATTAGAAGGACCATTGTTCTCAACAGTGAAAGATAAATATACAGTGCCTCATAACATTAGTTTTGACCTAAACTTCTGTCATATTTATAGGTTTTATTTCCCCCTCAAAAATGTATTTCCTCTCATTATTTTGTTAAAGTAGGTAGTTTTATTACAAAGTTTCTTTGCAAACTTTTTAAAAAGTCACAGGAAATTGATCACGACAACTTCTAGTGAAAGTCTTTATTTCCATGGTAACCATCATATGCTCTATGTATCTTCTCATAAAGAGGTAGAACCAATGTTACCGGCGAAACACAAAGGCCAATAAGGAAGGAACAAATAAACACATGTTCATTACAGCAAAGGTGGTCAGGGCTGCAGTCATCCTCCTTTAAATATTTACTTCATTAACACAAGCAGAGTTTTTTAACACTCAGTATAAAAACAAATGGAAAGAAGTACAAAGTATACAGTGACAGTTTTTATTTAGAATAAAAAAATGTTAAATGCCATTTAGTGTAAATTCGTATAATAATTTTGTAAGAAAATATTTTCTAACATCTAGACTAAAATATCAATAAAACTCAAGTTTCTCTGATCATTGCTATTTTAGCTTAGATGTCAGAAAATATTTTCTGTTAAAATCCTGATAGTATAACAGGTAAGGCTCTGAAAGCCATATGGTCTCTATGGTGACTACTTGGCAATAAGTAAACAAATAGATATTGCTGTGTTACAATAAAACTTTATTTAAAAAAAAACAAGCAATGAGCCAGAATTGCCCCTGATCTAGAGTTTGCCAATCCTTTTTATTATAAGGTAAAGGTAATATTATTCATATTCTACAGATGAGCAAATGAAGGTCCTGAAAACTTAAACAACTCAAGATTAAGCAGAATCAGAATCCAAACCAAGTGTATTGCATTTTAAATGCTGGCTCCTAAATAGCTACCCTTATTTAATAACAGTAGCTGGCATACACTGGTGCCTTATAGGACAACAGTGTGCTAAACTATTTATGCCTATTACTTTCTTTAACTTAGAAAATCCCTGTCAGATAAGTATGATTAGCATTCTCTTTTTTAAATGAAGAACAGAGACTTGGGAAATCTAAGATTTTCCAAGGTCAATAAAAAAGTGACTCTATATTTGTTCAAATTAACTTATTCTACTTAATTCAGTGACTGAAATAATGAAATCATTTTTTAAATGTGACTGACCTCTATGATCTCAAGAATATATAAAGGACCATGCACATTTAAAGAGTGCCTGAATTCTGGTGGATGCTCTGAGATTTGCAATGCTTATTTCTTAATCTGCAGCTTTACTTTGATTGTAACTTGGTTTCCATTCACTCTACTTTATGAGCTGTAATTTCATGAAGAGGCAAAAAGGGTAATTGTGGTGTGCAGTTAATTAGAATTTCTAATTAAAATCATCCTTAAAAAGAAGAAAACAGCCAATGCCAATGGAGGAATGATTACTAATCTGTTAATTAAGGAAACTGTATACTGCAAGATTTTTTTTCTTACTGAATTGAAAAACACCCAGTTTATGTTAACATATCATAAATAAAGGTAGTCACCTTGAATAAAGGTAACATGCATAGGGCAATTGGTTGAATTTAATTTGGCCAAATGTAATTCAGTTAAATACTGGGGATTCTGTAACTGATAGCTATTCTTGCTACACTTCCCCTCCACCCCCTTTAATTCCTTCTTTCTAATGTTTGGACACAGATTTGATTTTCTCAAATAAGGGCTCAGTAAACCTGTCAGGCTGTCACAATTCCATTCATATGTCTATAGGAAAGCACACGTGTGTTTGCATGTGGCTGGCAAGAACACATGTATGTATTAATGCATGCCTGTGAGTGTGTGTGTGTCTGTGTACCATGTGATGTATGGGTAAACTTTGTAGCATCTTCCTTGGTACTCCTATGTTAACTTCTTGCTTCTACTCCATGTTATAGGAACACCATTTCCCCATAATCTCCTTTTACCAGTCTAGGGGAAAGACTTAGGAATTTACCTCAGTGAAAGAGGGCATCTGTTAAGAGCACTTTCTTCCCTGATTCTTAAGTTTAAGCTGTAAGGCCTCATTCCTAGGATTTTTTGACCATTACATAGGCAGCCTTAGGTGACTAACCTTCCAACTTCAAAACTATCTTAATAACTTAAGTATCTTTCTGAAGTCCTACAGAATCTGTTCATTCTGCATTTGTGACCATGGTTACATTTAAAAAAAAGTAATCATTGGGAAAAAAGTCTTATCTGTATAGTAGTAGTCAAAATTTTGGGTCAAGCGGTCTCTGAAAATTATGCTAAGAGCTTTAATAGAATACCAATACAGTCATCCCTTTGTATCTGCCATATATGTGAGGGATTGGTTCCAAGATCCCCCAGGATACCAGAATCTAAAGATGCTCAAATCACTTATATAAAATGGCATAATATTTGATTATAACCTATGTACATCTTCCCATTTATATATCTCTAGATTACTTGTAATGCCTAATGCAATATGAATGCTATCTAAATAGCTGTTATACTTCATTTTTTATTTGCATTATTTTCTAAAATTTTCTATGTGTGGTTGTTTGAATCCACTTACATGAAATCTATAGATATGAAAGGCTAACTGCATCATATTTACTTTTTAGCATGCTAAATATGTTAATAGATCTTTTTAAAAATTAATAGACTTTATATTTTTGAGCAGTTTTAAGTTTACAGAATAATTGAGTCCAAGTACAGAGTTCCTATATAATCCCTCCTCCCCACAGTTTCCACTATTATTAACACTTGCTACAATTGAAAAATGAATATTGAAATATTTTTATTCAGTAAAGTCCATAGTTCCATTAGTGCCCACTCTTTTGTGTTATATAGTTCTATGGGTTTTGACAAACACATGATGTCATGTATCCACGATTAGAGTGGATTGGAATATACGGAATACTCACACTTTCTTAAAAATCTCCTATCTTTCATCTATTCATCCCTCCATCCTCCCCTAGTTGCTGGCAGCTACTGATATTTTTTACTGTCTCCATAATTTTGCCCTTTCTAAAATGTCATATAATTGGTATAAAACCGTAGTCTTTTCAGGCTTACTTTTATTACTTAATGATATGCATTTAGGATTCTCAGCCTTTTTTCATGGCTTCATAATTTCTTTCTTTTTAGCTCTGAACATTATCCAATGGTATGTATGCACCACAGTCTGTTTATTCTTGTTTATTTATTATTTGCAATTCTTCTATTGAAGAATATCTTGGTTACTTCCAAGTGTTAGCAGTTATGAACAAAGCTATTACAAACATTTGTATGTAAGGTTTTTTTTGGTGGAAATAACTTTTCAACTCATTTGAGTCAGTACCTAGGAGCGTGATTGCTGGATGGTACAGTACGAGAATGTTTACTTTTGTAAGAAACTTCCAAACTGTCTCTTAAAGTGGTTGTACTGTTAACATTCTCACCAGCAATGAATGAGTGTTTCTGTTGTACTGTATGCTTGCTAACATTTGGTGTTGTCTGTGTTTTGGACTTTGACCATCTAATAAGTGTATAGTGGTATCTCATTTTAATTTGTGATTTCCTAATGACATGTGATATTGGGTATATTTTCATATGCTTATTTGCCATCTGTATATCCTCTTTGGAGAGGTATTTGTTTAGATCGTTTTCTCACTTTTTTAATTAGGTTGTTTCTTATTGTTCAGTTTTAAAAATTCCTTGTATATTTTTCATACAAGTTTTTTCTCAGACATATATGTGTTTTGCAAATATGTTTTTTACCAGTGTGTAGTTTGTGTTTTAGTTTTCCTAGTGGTGTCTTTTCACAGAGTAGAAGGTTTAAATTTTAATTGATTGAAACTGAATTGATAAGTCCCACACCAATTTTTTTCTTTCATAGATGGTACATTATATAAAATTAATTGCCCAAAATTATAGAGATAGAAAGTAGAATAATTACTATAATATGTGTGGGGAAGAGGAGAATGGGAAATTATTATTCTACGTGTATAGAGTTTCAGTTTTATAAGATGAAAAGAATTATGGACATAAATGTTGGTGATGGTTGCCCAATCTTATGATTGTATTTAATACAATAATATGACATTTTTAAGTACACACTTAAAAATGTTTAAGATGGCAAATTTTATGTTATGTGTATTTTACCACCAAAACGAAAATTGGAAAAAACTTCCCAAACCCAAGGTAACCTAGATTTTCTTCTTTGTTATCTTATAGACGTTTTATACAGTTTCATATTTTACACTTATATTTATGATCCTTTTTGACCCAATTTTTGTGAACAGTGTAAGATCCTGTGTCTAGATTCACTTTTTTTGGCTTGGAGATGTTCAGTTGTTCAGACACATAAATTAACTTTTTGCTTCTTTATTGATATTAATAGTACCAAATCAGTATTTCCAAAATAAGAAGCCCATCAAATGCCTGTGTTCTTGGGTTCTTCTTTGCCATTTCCTTATTGCTAGGAATTCAGTATCTAGGCATTCATTAAATTGATTTGTTTGAGTATTTATACTTTTTGGCAAAAAAAATTTCCTTTTCAGTCTCAGTGCTTTGGCTGCCATGAACTGGGTGGGTTCTTTTGAGTCTGTGAAAGTATTTGAGGTCATGGATAGAAGAGCTTCATTATTTAAATTCCATATCATCAGAAAAATAGGGAAATCAAATGAGAGGTAAGGATATATATCTCTTATTAAGCAACTTTGGGAGATGACAGAGTATACCACATGTAAACTTCTGTTTTCACAAAGGGCTGGTGGATGAGTGAGCATAGGGACCTGGCCACAGTCTCTCCTGCGTAGCTGCTGATCATTTCTGTTAAACGGTATGGCTCCCTTCTTGCACTATTCTTTAAGTCTTCCCAGTTAGATCATTCTTGGACATCTGTTCAGCTTAAAAATCAGATGTTCTGGGGGAATACTTGGCCAGGTTGTAACAATTTCATCAGAGATAGTGCTGTTTTTAAAGGTAATTACAATATATATCTGCATCTGAACAAGGACCAAAAAGGAATGCAGAAGAGGGAAAAAATATCTATCTGTATGTGTGTGTGTTTTATACACATACACACATGAACACACATAAATGTTTAGTTTCCTCTTCTTTCCTAACTTGAAAATATTTATGACAAAATAGTTTACATTTATATAGCATTATGTTCAGTGTGCTTTTACATTTAATAATTTATTTAATCCAAAGTGGAAAGAAGCTCCCTCTTTTAAATGAACATCAAAGCAGTTTATTTTCAGGGTGGGAGTTCAAACATTTGAACATATTTTTTACTTGGCAAGTCATTTTCTCCCCTAGGACAGATAAGAGGCTATTAAATCTAGCACAGCAGACTGAGAATTCAGCAAATCAAATGACAGATAAGGAACTGGAATATGAGCTGCATATCAAATTCTGAATTTAGGCAGTTTGGAGAAAGAAATGTTTCAATGGGTTTAACGGGAATTTGTGTTTTAAAAGTGTGTGTTCAAGAAATACTGGGAAGAGGACTAAAAAACAGTGACAAAAATAGGTTGAGGAAAAAAGCACATGATTGATCATTAGAAGTAAGTGCCTAAAATATCTGTACTTTTCAGATTTACAAAACAATCAATAGTAAGGTGATGTGAGAACATTCTCCTCTAGCTCTTGCTCTATTAAGAAAAAATAACACTGATTGAGTAACAGTCTAAATCCCAAGTGAATTTTCCCAAGTGCCATAAATAACTCACTTCGCGTGAGCACAGCATTTTTCACCGCTGAAAATTAAAAGTGATGAGTAGAGTATTGGCAAGAGAGAAAATAAGTCAAGCTTTCATACCTTGTTCTTGTTGCTTCTATGTTTATGTGTGACTGAATTTGCTTGGATCTTAAGTATTTGGTACTGCATTTGTCATAACTACTTGTAAGCCTATGTCTTCCAGTTTAGCTTTAAACATTATGCTTGTGATTTCTACAAAAACTTTCATGTTTTACAAGAAATGAAATATGTTATTTTATATTATTTTGCCTATGACATGCAACTCCCAAGTATGGTTGTTTTTGGACCATGAGCATGCTACTTGTACAGTTCTGTAGGACTCCATGCTCTGCCATCGCTGTTAATTTTTGAACAAGGGCTTCTACATTTTTTTGTTGTACTGAGCCTTTCAAATCACGAAGCTGGTCTGGTAAATTGGAATAAGAAGTTCAGTAACAAATAGACCAAAGCCTCAATCTCACCCTGGGCCTTGCAGCCAAGTGAACATGGAAAAGGTAGTTGGTGGTAGTGAGCCTATTCTACCCTTATTTATGAACTTTATTTATAAATAGGGATCAAAACTGTCTATCTCAAAACACTATACTTGGAATTGAAAAAAAACAGAACATTGAAAGAGCCTCACACAAATAAGGCAAATATAGTTTTTGTTTTGTTTTAATTAATTAATTTTTTGAGATGGAGTCTTGCTCTGTTGCCCAGGTTGGAGTGCAGAGGTGCAATCTCAGCTCACTGCAACCTCCACCTCCCAGGTTCAAGCGATTCTCCTGCCTCAGCCTCTGGAGTAGCTGGGATTACAGGCGCACACCACCACGTCCCACTAATTTTGTATTTTTAGTAGAGATGGGGTTTCGTTTTATTGGCCAGGCTAGTCTTGAACTCCCGACCTCAGGTAATCCACCTGCCTCAGTCTCCCAAAGTCCTGGGATTACAGGCCTGAGCCACTGCGCCCAGCCTGTTTTGTTTTGTATTTAATCTCAGGAGCCAACTCCATTAAATCTGAGTGGCTTTAGCCAGGAAAGCCAACACTAAATTCTTCTCTAGGCAATAGATATATTACTGTGTATAAATTAAGCCACAAATTATTGGGTTGGTTATTAAAACCTTACTTTGAAAAACTCAAGCTAACACTTTGCAATTCCTACTTATCTTCAGGAGTGAGTATTTTTATTTTCTCAAATTCTCTCCTGTTATCATTCGGGCATCAATATTGGTTCATAATTGTAGCCATTTTTTTTTTTTTTTTTTTTGCTTAAGTGGCCTCCTACCCTAATAATCAAAACATAACTTGTTATTTTGGAGAAAGGCACTCAGATAGAGAATGAGAACACACATATAAGCATGCTGCTCTGATAGAATGCCAGCCATTGTCTTTCAGCTTTGGTTTCTTATGAACCATATTTATGTGCTATGACTGGCCTCATTTGAAGGTATCTTCTGTACGGGAGGTGAGGACACAGTGCTTCTGGCTGCAGAAATCTGGAGAGTTGGCACAGGGTTTTAAATGAAGCATCAAGGTTTACTGGAGGATCTCTTCCCGAGGCAATTGTTGTTGCTGTTGTTGTTGTTTGTCATTGTCTTTGCTTGGGGTGGGGGAGGGAAATTTTGGCTGTATATGTGAGTATAATTAATAAAAATGCATCAAAGACTGCAAATAAATGAGTTTATGAGAGGGAAGAATGTGCAGGATAATTATGTAGACTAGCCCAAAGATACACTGAGCTCTGCTCTCAACTCATAAAAATTTTTTAAAAAATCTTAATTACTTTTCCAAATAGGTTTCTAATTGAAAAAGTATTCTTCAACAAGCGTAATTAAAACTATGGAACATGGAAGATGGGTAATTAGTTTGCTCATTCATATGAATTGACAGATGAATAAACTGAGGTGACAGATGAATAAACTGAGGTCGTACAATATTTAGTGGACAAATGAAAATAAATAGAAAGTATAACCTATCTGAACTCTACTTTAAAACTAGTCTGTGTGAGTTTAGGTTCATGAACCAGTTTCCCCAGATCTCAATCAACTGTGAACTAAATAACATCGACTTTTAGTTCTGGAAGGCAGAACCAGCCAAAAGAGTTTTGTTAACCATAGATTTTTACTGTACACTGTCCTAGTCACTCCACTCTGTCTACACAGTACTTACTTACCCTCTCCTCATTTGGGCCTGCCAGATCCACAGCAGATTCTTAAGTAGCCATTGCTGTACCAAGTGAAATCCAATCTGAGCACCTGTTTGAGGGCATATTTCTTCTCTACAACCTTGTGGCTATCTCACCTACATTCTCTAAGCCTCTATTTATTCATCTGTAAATTTAGCAGAATGATAGTAATCTCTGCTCAGCCTCCTTCAAAGCACTGTATTAATGGAAAGCTTAGAAAACATACACTGAAGAACTTTTTAATGTGCTTGATCAGTTGAATATAATAGTGTTCATATTGGCATATTATAACAGGTATACTACTATTATTGATATTAACACAGTAATGTGTTCAAACGATTGAAATAGAATTACTTAAAAACTGTGCTTTAAATATTCAATAGCTTAAATCGGAATTATAATTACTTCTAGAACTTCATACACTAGTTAAATAGATTTCTAAAGTGACTAAAATAGGGAAGAATATTTCTTGTTTTTAAAGAACATAATGATTTGCAAATCATGGATGACAAGTAAAAAGAAAAATAATTGTTCAAAAAACTAACTATTGGGTACCATGCTCACTGTCTGGATGACAGGATCATTCACACCCTAAACCTTAGCATCATGCAATATGCCCGTGTAACAAACTTGAATTTGTACCTCAGAATCTAAAATAGAAGTTGAAATTATAAAAAACAAGAAAACAAAACAAAGCTAAACTGAGAAATACTTAGGAATATATGTATTATCCTCGGGAGAAGATAGGGAGAAGCTGTTGGCTATTTGATGTTCTAACAAAATTTTTATCAAAACTATATTCCAAAAAGTGGCCTTGGAAGGCAACCACATTGAATTTCAATGATAACCACAGGGTTGGGCAGCATGGTTGTTGGTTATGTAGAGTCTGGAGCCAGAATGCCTGAGTTTAATTGCTAGTTATGTCACTTATCATGAAATATTAGGCCATATACTTGGCTTCTCTGTGGTTTAATTTGATCCGTTATAAAATGAGGATAATCGAATTGGATCCTCATAGTGAGTAAATGTGAAAGTATTGCTTAGAACAGTGCTTCGTGTTTGAAGTATTTATTAAATATATTGCTTAAAATGTTGATTGTTAGATAGGTTTTATTCATTATCTTTATCTGTTTAGTTGCTTTTGAAATTAGAAAAATACGTAGCATGTCATCATATCTATACAATACATATGTCTTTTAAATGTTGATATCATTCAAATGTTCTGACTTGTAGAATTTATGTTTATTGTTAAAAATTGTTACTGATTTTGAATGTAATAAAAAAGATATTTTGAAGAGGAAATAGATTGTATAATTGTGATCTGTATGTTGATTTTTTTTCAAGTTAGTTTCTTTAAATGATACTGAAATCTATGCATTAGGACAATGGTTCTCAAAATGTGACCCAGGAACCCCTCAGGTGTCCATGTCTATTTCAGAGGGTCACAAGATTAGAATTATTAATAGAATAATACTAAGATGTGATTTCCCTTCTTCATGCCCATTGTCTCACAAGTACACCATGTTATTTTTCAGAGATTACATCACCTATAGTATTACAAAAGCTGAATGCAGACATGGATCTGGGAACTCAATTGTCTTCTATTAAAAGAGACATTAAGTACATTCATTAAAATGTGAAACAGTGCCATTCTCCTTGCTAATTTTCTTTTGTTTTTGAAAACTGTATTTTATAATAGTATATGCCATTCATATAAACATGAATTGTTAATACTATACATTTTATTGAAGTAATACATAAATATCATTAATTATCAAGATTTTAATTCTTTAGATTATTATTAATAGACATGACTGGCTTAAACAAAAGTTCCTTGGCATCGTTAATAAGTTTTAAAAATGTAAAGGGGTCCTGGAACCAAAAAAAAAAATTAAAATTTCTGCATTGGACTATCTGTAGTCTCTTAGAAATTCATCTTGACCAAGTGGTTTAATGGAGTTGTGCAAGTCTGTGGAGCAGCCAAGAGGAAGGCCCAGAATCATCCAGGCCCTCCAGCCCGACCTTCTCTGGGTGAAGGGAGCAACTAGCTTCTGTGTGTTGTTTCTTCCAGTTCCAGAGCCACTGATAGAACAGATGGACAGGCCATGAATCAGAGACCATTGCAGTTCTCTGTCTAGAGTCAGTGAAAACATGGAATTGAGTGATATTTTTTAACCAGAGCTTCTGATATTTCGAAGCTGGCAGCAATGCATATTAAAAACAGTAAGTAGGCACAGAGAGAAAAGTGATGTGAAAGTAAATATTTGATGTGATGATACTCAGAGATTTAAAAATTATATTTCCATTTTGAGGAAAGTAGTTTTTTGCATTGCTTTACAAGGTTGAATTACTACATATTTTTTTACAAGTCATATACATGCGTTTATATATATTTGATAGCTCAGTGTATTTGCAAAAGTTAAATTGCTTCCTTTTGAATTGAGAGGCTGCTGGGTTCAAAATTTGGGAGACAGGTACAGGTGAGCACAGGCCTACCCAGGACCTTCTGGTTCTACAGTAAGACTTTTATTATGGTTAGGATATTTGTCCACTCTTAAGTCTTATGTTGAAATATAATCCCCAATGTTGGAGGTAGGTCCTGGTGGGAGGTGGTGTTTGGATCATGTGGAGCACCATCCCCTTGCTGATGCGTGAGTTTTTGCTCTAGTAGTTCATGTGAAATCTTGTTGTTTAAAAGAGGGTGGCACCTTACCCCTCTTTCTCTTGCTCCTGCTCTTACCGTGTGACATGTTTGCTCCCCCTTTGCCTTCCTTTATGATTAGAAGATTCCCGAGGCTCTCACCAGAAGCAGATGCTGGAGCCATGGTTGTACAGCCTGCAGAACTGTGAGCCAATTAAACCTCTTTTGTTTATAAATTACCCATCCTCAGGTATTTCTTCATAACAACACAAAAATGGCCTAATATACCAAATTTCTAACATTAGCAAGGACCCATTCCCACAGAGTTGGCCCGTTTTCCCAAAGACATTTCTTCATTCAGGCGCTCTCATATTTGGTTATATTACTCTCTGATGTGGACCAGTAATTAGGCTCATGGTTGGTTCCACTCTTTGCAACACAGGGATTGCTGGCCTATGCACTGTAAGGGAGACCCATCTCCTCTATGCCTTACTCAGCGCTTTCTTAGCACCGAGACTCTGTCAGTCTGCCTTAACTCTGGTCTCTCCCAGATCCTTCTTGGAAAATTGCTCCTATTCATATGAATTATTTTTCAGAAACCATGTATGCATTACCAAAATTTAGAGAAGTAATGGTAATAAAAGCATGACACAAGGCATTCATTAATCATGAGGTTAGAACCTCTTTCTTTGGATGCTAAAGCAGGCACCTGGGAAAAACAAAATACCAACCCAAACCCTGAAGAAATGTCACTAATTAATTGAAGGTGTATCACTCAATTCAGAATTGAGACATCTCCAGCTGCATTTTCAACCAGATGCTCTTTCAGGCGCATAGTGTCACTACTACGGAGAAACTCTACAGCCCTGATTCTCAGAATGAGTCTATTGAAATATCAGGTGGGAAGCCTTCCGGGTGTTAGATCATATTGCTAAAGAACTGGAAATGAGGGGCAATTCTGTTTCATTTAGATATTTATATAGCTTGTTAAGAGAACCTTCTGCTAAAGACACCCCTCAGAGTCTAAAAAAATGTATATATGTTAAGTAGGTGGACAGGGGCTTGATTTTCTCTCCCTTTGAGGGAAGGCAAATGCATAGCTCCATAAGCTTGGAATACAGTGAGTCAGGTAACTGAGATAACATTATATCTGGCACTCTCACACTACCACAGGAGTCACTTTTTTCTGTATTATACATTTGCAGTCTCTCATTGACAAGAGTAATTGGCAATTCCTATGAGCTAACTTAAAAATCTGATTTTCTCTTTAACTAAAACGTAGTGTAAAATCAAGATCAAATATCTGTTCTGCAACTGGGGAAATAGCTTATTTCCAGAGATGTTTAGGGAGTATAATAGTTTGTACCCAGATGTAGTTACAGAACAGTCACTGAAAAATGGTTGTTTTCTTGCCTGATATATCAACCTTCCACCCATGTTAATTGCCAGTGACATTTTGGGTTGTTTTTCAACACTTTAATGAGAATTACAGTTTCTTAAGGAGTCTTGCTTGTATCTACCATCCAATTGAATTTGATGTCCCAATTATTGATGTCTTGGCCAGTCAGTGAAGGAAACCCAACCTCCAGTGGGTGAAATAGCAGCTAGGTTAGGCAGATGTTTTGTTTAATGTTTAGCTATAGCAAAACTTAAGAGTAATGATCAAGAATCTTGTAATATGAAGTATTAACCTTGGATAGGCATGTGTGTACGGAGTTCATGTCTCTATATCTGAGGACATTAACTCCTAGGGTAATTTATTATGAGACACACTGAAATTTAAGTTGTATAAAGACAAGTTATCAGAGGAAGCTAAGAGGGCCCCCAGGTGGAGGAGATGCAGTAAACCTTGGATTGATATATACTGAGGAGGGAAGGTCATTGCAATAAATATTGCCTACTCAAAATGTGACCCATGGACCTGTAGGATGCTGTAGCATTGGCTTCTACCAGGAACTTAATCAGAACTGAATCTCGGTCCCCACCACCCCCTGCAGACCTACTGAACCAGTTTAACAAATTTCCTGTATGATTTATATAGACACTGCAAAACTCCATTAACAAGGGTTGGTGGTGCACCTGTGCTCAGCTTGGGATGTAGAATACCAGCTGACATGATAAGTGAGGCAGCTGGGATTCTGACACTGTCGATTCTCAACATCAGGTAGGGACCAGGTTGGTGTCCCACCTAGATCTTACAGTTTAGAACCAAAGATCTCAATTAATTATTAAGGTGTTGCAGGCAAACGAAGTCAGTATAAAAGAAAGAGATGTTCCATTCATGTAGGGCCTGCACTATGGCCAAGAACCCTGTCAGGCTTGAGTTCATTAAATTCAGGACTACAGACCAAGATGAGTCAGTCATTGCCCATTCCTTCAAGACATCAGGTGATTAACACATCAAGATAAAAATGGCCTCAAGACCACAGCCATACAACATGGGCTAAGCAAGAGTCCTGGGATTACCCTAAGGCACATCAGCTGTCAGTCTTGGGGACTGCATTTCAGATTCTCTTCGCTAGTGGGAAAGGGCTTCTCAGGTGCTTCTGAGCTCATGGCCTGGGTGATGGGCTTCCACTGAGTCCTTAAAGCCTAGGTGACAAGGATTAATGTCCCAACATATTCACTTTAAAGTGGAGGAGTGCAGCAAACTCAATCTAATAAATAACATCCCTAAGAAACCATACTTTTTGAAAAATAAGCATCCCAAATTGCTATTTTCATGAATGAAATGGGAAAAAATGATGCAAAATGCTAGTGGTTTAAATGTGGTCAAACTTGGCATGATCCCATGATAAACATTTATAATTTTAATGACATCTAAACTGTAGTAACAACCAATCAGTTAGTAAAGCTTGAAATTATATAAACTCAATTTGATTCAGAGTTTGTCATGAGCAATTCTAATACTTGTGTATTCTTAAGGAATTACCTTCCAATTTTTTCCTTTAAATATGTCAAGGTCTTAATAATATTGACTTTCTTTGACTATATCATCTCTTTAAACCCTTGCATCAACACTGTGAAGTAAATATTCTTAGCCTCATGATTAAAATTAGGCTTAGAGAGGTTAAGTAACTTTCCCAGGGCCATTCAGTAAAGCACAATTCTTTTGAAAAACTTCTGGAAATTTTCCAATTGACTATATCTACTGTTTCCCAGGGAGTTTGAATCTCATTATGTAGGCCTTTATGAAGTATCAAATCTTTTAAGCAAAAAGGTTTTCTTTCTTCAGTTACTTATTTATTCAATTACTTCTATCTTATAGGTCCTGGGGACCTGTAGATGAAAAACTGTCACAAAACGATGTTTCTTTAGCTTTGATCCCATTCTGCAGAGAACTCTGGTTTTTCTCTAGTGCCAGCAAAACATTTCTGGGAAACACCAGAGGTTTCATCCTTTGCACTCAGAATAAATCCCATTTGCTACCATGGATTGTGTGACATTTCCTTCCTTTTAAGCTTGGGTTTTCTGCAGTCACTGTGGATTAATAAGGATAAACAAAACTTCTAAAGTAAATATAACCAAACATGTAATGGCTCAGTGAAACATAAGATTATTTATTTCTCCATAATGTAGTTCAGAGTGCTTCTAGGTAAAGCAGGGGGCAGGAAGATAGGGGATTTCTCCACAAAATTATTAAGGGATTCTGGATGACGTCAGCTTTGCCATCTTTAACATGTGATTTTTAAGGTCTTCCTGAGAGTCACCATCCAATCAACTAAAAGAAGAGCATATGACTTGAGTACATGTGGGAAGTGTTCTGGGGCCAGGCCTGGAAATGGTACCAATGATATCCTCTTACATTTCATTGGCTAGATCTCAGTCACGTGGCAAACAATTTCTGGGCAGGCAAAGAAATACGATTTGTCTTGTGCCTAAGAAGAGAAGGAAATGCATTTTTGGTGGACAGCTAGTACTCTCAGTGAGACTACTCATGTCCCAAATTGAAGCCATGGTATCAGCATGTAGCAGAGGCAGTCACTGCCACTGCTCATGTTTATTTATGAGACCAATCCCCTGCTGACCATCCTCAGCCAAGACTAGGATGCCCACTTTCAATGAAAATGTGACACTCATGCAGCTATGTATGCTGTTGACTCCATGCCTCTATCATGTTCGGGTAAGCTTTTGGAGATTGGATGAAAGAGATGATTAAATTTCCACTGCTGCTTTACTAAAGACCCCTTGCCTGGACATGTATTTAAATGTGAATATGTTGAGGGAGTGTCAGCTGGGATAGGAGTTTAAACCAATAGAAGTGCTGCTCTGTATTCCTCCAAATCATGCTTCCGTTCTAATGCTTGGGTGAAGCAGCTTTGGCTCAGACTTACACACTTGCTTAATGTCTTCTAGGCATTTGAAGAGCTTATGGCCCAGTGGGACTAATTGATGCATATACAAAAAAAATTACCCATTCAAATCTCAATTTTCTACTGTTTATTCTTCTTTGTTACTTCCTCACTCTCTTAGTTTGTTTGAATTCTGCTACCAAATTGTTTGTCCCTTCCCTTTGACTCTGTTATTTGCTCTGTCTATGGAGTCAAGATTTCAGTGTTGTGATGAAGGACCAGCTGATCACATAGCATGAGTAGTCCAAGAACAATATAAGGAAAGTTCTCTATTGAAGGGTCTGTGAAAGTTTGTTGCCTCATGGGGCTGGACCGAAGCCTTACTATTGATCTTATTGAACACATCACTGTTGGTTAGGAATGTGCTAAAAAGGCTGCAGTTAATTCCAACAAACAAATATTGTTTATAACATGGACTCATGAGATTATGGTAGAAATGTCACACTGTATATTTGCATTTGATTATAGGAGCTACCTTCATGTATAAAGAATCATGCTGTAGTAAGAATTCTTCGCTAGACATTAGAACTGCATTCAAGTTTCTTTTGATCCTACTTCCTGTATGACCTCGAAGCCATTAATTAACATTTCTTGGCTTTTTTTTTTTTTCTGTTAAGATGTTAAAATAACACCTACTTCACAGGCTTAATTTAATAATGAAATGTGATAATATATACGGAGCACTAAGCATATTGATCCCTTATGATCTCTGTTACTACTGACTGTCAATAATTTGGAAAAATGAGACATACTTGTAAGACATACCTTCATTTTTGCTTTTTATTAGCCATGTGAATAAGACCATCAAGTATTAAATATTACATACTGACATATATTGAATATATATGTCTGTTTTAATACATAGGAATATATAGTCCTTTAAATTTATTTTTCATGCTGATGATTCTACTATGAAAGTTATAAACCTTTCATTTACAAGTCATTTTAGATCTTTAAAAGAATAATTTTTGAGAATTTGTAAAACCTAGACTTTCAGTAGATGATCTTTATTCTAGAACTGGTTTTTGTTTTATGTCAGACTCAGGACACATTTGATTTATCCTTAGGTTGTTTTCTGAGGCTTTAAAGAATCAGAGCTGAGTGGAAAAATACTTCTTGGAAAACTGATTTTCCAACCAAGAAACCCAAAGTGATGGATTGCTAGAATAATGGCTGTAATATATACTGAAAATACAAAGGAGAAACATAGTTTCTTCAAGATGAATTTGGGTTCTTAAGAAGTGAGTCTGTGTTTTATTACCTTTCTGCATATAAGAAAATTTAGACTATATTTTTTCTTCACGAATTCATAGTAGTCCCTGTCTAGCCTATCCAATTTTAATATGAAACTATAAACAATATCATGGTAATAAGTTTTTTGTGTTCTCCAGTCCAGAAGGTCTTTGTTGCCATAACAAGTTTTATAATTATTGGAGCAAAAGTACAAAGGTTTCTCAAAAATCATTTAAATGGTAACATTTAAATATTAAGCACTAGTTAGATGAACCTAAAACAAATATTTAAATATCTCCATTGTTAATGGTTATTTAAAAAAAATTCTTATCCTCACAACTGTTGCTTATTGATACTAGTAGCCACAAAATAGGTAACACTACTATTATGCTAATCTCTTTGAATATATTAGTTTATTTAATTTTTTTTGTCTTTTACAATTATTTCCTA
This sequence comes from Cacajao melanocephalus, assembly GCA_963573385.1. Taxonomy (NCBI): domain Eukaryota; kingdom Metazoa; phylum Chordata; class Mammalia; order Primates; family Pitheciidae; genus Cacajao; species Cacajao melanocephalus. The sequence continues at coordinate 62,825 of CAUYLG010037067.1, read as the reverse complement.
CATCTAGCAAGATGTCTAGATTCTAGCTGTAGCCTCTTGCTTCTTTCTCCATTGCTGAGTCTTATTCATATACAATTTCTCTCCCTATGGCCCTCAGAAATTTTTTTAGATCCCCATGTGTTCTTACTTTCTGGCTCCATCTGCTTTTATACATTTTTTTAAATAAGGTGCCTTTGGGCCCTACCATGGTATCATGGTTACTGCCCCTCAAAAAAAAAAATCTACATTTGATGTCTTTGACAATAGACAAATGATTATATGAAATGGATATCCAATTATTTTTCCTTCTTTGTTTTCCTTTTTATTTATTTTTATTTTTTAGAGATGGGGTCTTGCTATGTTGACAAGGCTGGTCTCGAACTCCTGGCACTAAGTGATCTTCCCATTTCAGCCTCCCAAAGTGCTGTGATTACAGGTGTGAGCCACCACGCTCAGTCCAATTTATTTTTCATGATTCCAAAGTTGCACAGATGCTCTAGCTAAACAATAATTTCTTCTCATTGAAAAGAAAGCCTCTAACTCAGCTGATATGGAACAGTCTCCTGTGCACAGTGAACTTACTCACTATGGAGGGATTGATGCTTTCAGAGGATCACTTAAACTATTAGATGCTATGATGAGTATATCCTTGAGCTACTAAGATATGTGTATTACCTCCGTTACCCCATTAGGTGCAACATTGGTCAAAACCTGACTTGTAATAGTTTTGGTACTTAGTCTTTTAGCTCTGTCTGACTGCTCTAGAGTATAAGGTCCTTGAAGATAGGATTGCCACATTATAAAACAGAGTTCCACAACATAGTATGTTAGAAATAGGTTGGAACTTTTAGTTATATTAGTCCTGTTTGAATTCTGGTCCACTAGTTGTTTGCCTTTGGGCAATTCATTTAACTTTTATTAGACTCACTTGCCCATTAGGTACAGTTTTTCTTCCTTAACTTTCCAAATTGTCGAGAGGCTCAAATGAGAAAATACTGCCAATACAGTTCATTAATTTTATGATGATTATTAGTATTATTACTATTTCTGGCATAGAAGAAAATGAAATATTTAATAAATAAACCTATGAGTGAATTGATGAATTAATGAGTGGTATTCAAATTATACTTTTAAATGTATGTTTAAATACATGTGCTATCCCATTTTCTAGGCCTAAATATAATGAACATGCTTGCTTGCAAAATGAGCCTTCTGCTACCTTCCTAGAGTCTCATACAAATCAGTAAGAGACAAAGACCCAGAAGCTGCTTCAGGAGCCTCCCATAGCATGTGACTGCTGTTGTTCCACTTTGGGCTTGAATCATAAGAAGCTGGACCAGAGTAGAATTGGAAATGGAGGACCAGTAGGCCAGGATTTTCTTTTAGGGAGACTTGTGATTGGCAGTTCATTGCAGATAATGAGAAGGGAGAAGATTTTGATGAGGCACATATGTGAGAAACTCAGAGACTTTGGGTAACTTCAGTGTCTGCAAAGTGGCCACTCCCTGTTTCTCAAGATAAGAGAGGAAGGTTTTGCCATTTCAGACTGGCTGGGCTCATTTTGGTCAGAAAGAGTCTTAGATGGAGAAAAACTTTCAGCCCTGAGGAAAATGCATTCAGCAGTCCCTGGTGGTAGGGTATGGGTTGGTAGCTTAATCAACTATAGGCCACACAGAAAAACAACAAAAAACAGGGTTTTAGGGGTTTGTTTTTACCTACTGAAAACATTTACTCCACTTCTCCTCCTCTCTGCCTCTCTCTGTAAAAACTCATCCTCACGGTAGGTGTAAGACAATCTGAGAATGGAGGTCAGTGTTTTGCAGTGCAAATCCAACAGTATGTCTGGCTTTGAGAAGTCAGTGGCAATGCTCCAAGGGAAAAGACTGCAAAAGTCAAAATGTAAATATATTCAGTGACTTCAAATCTCATTGTTTCCAGGTCCCTTTTGCTTTTTTCCAATTACCTGTCTCTCATTTTTGAGGAAATTTTGCAATGCTTTTACTTTTATTGTCATTCTTCCCCAATCCTGTGGTTTTTCTAACACCTGTACTGCATCGTCTTTCAACCCTTTTGGTTTTGTTTCTTTGCATGATCATCCCCACTTCTCCCTCCTTAACATATGGATTTTAACAAAACCAATTTTCAGAATTGAGTTTAAAAATCTTAATTTAAAGAAGTAAAAGAGATCTTCCCAAATTTTAAGCAATGATAAACAGCTGGGAATGTATACAGAGTGTGTATTTTTGCATGTAGGGGAGGGGTGAGGATGATCTAGAGACAGGTTAGATCTAGGAAGGATTTGGCAATATACACGAGGTTAGCGTAAGAGGAATATTAGCTTAAATTTACTGTAGATAGCCATTTCCAAGGATGTGTTAGAACAAATGCAGAATTTCAGAGGAAATAACAGATAATTCTTCCATGGCCCTTGAAACTCCTTGTACATTTCTAGCTTATAAAGAGAATGAGATTAGCTTTTTATCCATACAATATCTGCATCTATCAAATATTTCTATATTTATAAACCTACAAATTACACACATGCAGGTCTGGGCTTCTGGGTGAATTAGCAAGGGCAAGTTTCTTCTTAAAACCTACTTTTGTCACCAATTTGATGTAATTTGCTACTACACTGTGCTTCTTTTGCTTTTTATCTCTCTTCTCATGTGCTCTTAAAAGTTATTTGTGCGGTGGCTCACACATGTAATCCCAGCACTTTGGGAGAGTGAGATGGTGGATCATGAGGTCAGGAAATCGAGACCATCCTGGCCAACATAGTGAAACCCGTCTCTACTAAACATACAAAAATTAGCCAGGCCTAGTGGTGCTTGCCTGTAACCTCACCTACTCAGGGGGCTTGAGGCAGGAGAACGCTTGAACCGGGGAGTCAGAGGTTGCAGTGAGCCAAGATCAAGCCACTGCAATCCAGCCTGGCTCAGTGGCTGAGATCACACCACTGCATTCCAGCCTGGCAACGGAGAGAGACTTTTGTCTCAAAAAAAAAAAAAAAATCTACTTGGCTACTTGCTTTAATCTATGACAGCGACCTTACAATGTACTTTATAATGCATGCACCTTGATGATAAGATGTGATTTGTGATCTTTCTAGGCTGACAAATGAATCTCCTAGAGCTCTACCGTATTACTACAGTGGTCTGAGTCATTGTGATTGGAAATTTTTTTAATTCATCATTTTTATAGACAGGCCTGAACAACCTAGCAGTGTGTATTTTTTAAAATTTTACTCAAAATTAAAGATCTTATTTTGAAAACTGTCCTTGTACTGTAATAGCTAGCAGACGCTTCAAATATTTCTCTTTCATGTAGACAAATCTATACATTTCTCTTCAGAAAATATAGATGTCAATGTCTGCAGATAAGCAATCCAAATAAGTTTAATGGAAGACAGTTTTGTGTAATTAAGTCATGACTCTTTTCTGCGTGGAGGAGGACTCAAAAGGAAAGAAAACAAGCCACAAATGGGAGAAGGGCACTACACACGCCAAGGACGTGCCTGTGGAATTGAACATTCCTTCCCTAGCGTTTGATTATTCAAATAGTTCATATCTTTTGGACACATGACATTGAGAAGTCTGATTAAAAAAGAAAAAAGATAAAGCCTGCCATAGAACAGCAAGAGAACCAGGCAAATGTAGTGTCACCGAAGCCAAGAGGAGACAGTTTCACCATGGAGGGATGGAACGATGAAGTGATTGTCTGTATCAAATTATGTTTAGAAAAAAGACAGGAACATATAGGTGACCATTTGCTTTGCAAAACACTGTCGCTGGTGACTTTGATAAGATCCACTATATTGCAGGAGTGCTGAGTCTGAAAGTCCAATTGAAAATGATGAGAAGAGGCCAGGCACAGTGGCTCACGTCTGTAATCCTAGCACTTTAGGAGGCTGATGCGGGCAGATCACCTTAGATCAGGAGTTCCAGACCAGCCTGGCCAATATGGTGAAAATGGTGGTGCACACCTGTAATCCCAGCTACTTGCTACTTGGGAAGCTGAGGAGGGAGAACTGCTTAAACCCCGGAAGTAGAGGTTGCAGTGAGCCGAGATTGTGCCACTGCGTGCGCGCGCGCACACACACACACACACACACACACACACAAAAGTAATCCACTCAAAAAAAAAAAGAAAGAAAAGAAAAAGAAAAAGAGGAGAAGAAGAAAACTGAAGGTCGGTAGGTATAGCAGTGAGTATATTCTAATTAGGGATATTTTTCTGAGAAGAATTGAGCACTAGAATAGTGGCTACAGAAGGAAACAGGGCCAATTATACATACATATATACGTAAGGGAGGACAAAATGAATGTGTGGGCTTCAAAAGGAATACACTTCTTTTTTCATTTTAATATGAGGAAAAGAAAAGTTAGTAGGTAGAGATGCTTGCAGGTTGGTGGAACTGGTGGTGCAAAGGTGAGGCTCTTTTCTTAGTAATGGATGCAGCTAGGTCATTAGCAGAGAGAAGACCAAGTAGCAACTGGAGATTTGAAGAGACGGGATGAGTGATGGAATTGTCATCTCAGAGAGTTTTAATGTTCAAACCAAGTCTAAAGTACATTGGATACAAAGGCAATAGGCGTATATTTATAAATGGGAATAATTAGAGATTATAAAGAACTAATCAGGTCAAGCACAGTGGCTCATGCCTGTGATCTCAACACTTTGGGCAGTCGAGGCGAGTGGATCACTTGAGGTCAAGAGTTCAAGATCAGCCTGGCCAACATGGTGAAACCCTGTCTCTACTAAAAATACAAAAATTAGCCTAGCATGGTGGTGGCACACACCTGTAATGCCAGCTACTCAGGAGGAAGATGTAACATACTGACTGTTAAAGAATGATTCTCTACTTACAGTATGAGTGGAAATTCTTATTATACATAGGTTTATTTATTTATTTATTTACTTATTTATTTATTTATTTTTGAGATGGAGTCTCACTCACTCTGTCGCCCAGGCTAGAGTGCAGTGGCACAATCTCAGCTCGCTGCAACCTCTGCCTCCCAGGTTCAAGCAATTCTCCTGCCTCACCCGCCTGAGTAGCTGAGATTACAGGTGTGTGCCACCACGCCTGACTTTAATTTTTTTTTGTATTTTTAGTAGAGACAGGGTTTCACCATGTTGGTCAGAGTGGTCTCAAACTCCTGACCTCATGATCCACCCGCCTTAGCTTCCCAAACTTCTGGGAGATTACAGGCGTGAGCCACTGGTCGTATTTATTGAATTATTATTATTTTAAATATAGTCTTAGATTTGAAGATAAGTAAAACTCAATTAAGACCCAGACCCTACCACTTCCTAGCTTAAATAGGTATTTGTAAAATTGTCCAAGCCTTTAAATAAAAAATGAAAATATGAAAAATTATGAAATATAAAATCTATGTCCACCTAATATGATTTTTTTGAGAATTGAATGAGAGCATATATGAAGACCCAAATGCAGTTCCTGGACACAATAAGTGTTCAATAATTATTAGATATCTGGCTTTCCATCCTCTTGGTAAGAAATGGACAAGGCCATTCTCATATCCCAATTCTGGGATACACCTGAGTAAAATCCTGTATCTTGTCAGCCAACATACCTTGGCCGTTTGTTCCTGAAGGAGACCTTTGGAATGACAGGAGGGCATATGAGTTTGACCATGGTTCTGCAGTGCTTGCCTAAGGAGACGATGAGACTCAATCAATTCCAGTTTGCATGTGGCAAAATAAGTTAAAAAGTTGAAAATTTGAGTTGATGAATAGGAAGTAGGAGGGCAGTCAATCTAACAAACTGGTAAATGTAACTAGCCCTTTGGGTCTAATGTTGGAATCTGGTACTTGGAAGATATATTGTTTTGAATTTTGTATGTACATTGTTGTTCTTTTCTGATTCAGCAAATTCTATATTAGCTATGGTAAGGGAAACAAAAGGAAAGCGTTGGTGCAATTTTACCTTCATGGGAATTAGTCTACTTTGTTGAGGCTAGCTTGAGGTGTCATTGGGAATGTGGATGCTAGAGCCCCACTCTCGGTCAGTCCCATTTATGTAACTGACCCCAAATCAAAAATAGTGACTCCCTCTTTTTTATTCAAGCCATTTTGTATCATGAGTAAGGTTGCTTCTGTACGTGCCCTAGAAAGATTTTCCTCATTTGTATAGTCACAAAGGCAAGCGTCTCAAAACTGGACAATCTTTCTATACCACTTAAGCTCTTTTACGGAATAGCAAACAGCTGAGAGGAAACGTGTGGTCGACTCTAACTGTTATTAGAAATCAGAAATCTCAGTCTCCATTTTTCCTGCAGTGTCTGCCCTAGTACTTGCCTTTTAATTATGGCCACCCACAGTTTTACCTTTGAAAGCAAATGTTTGATGTGCAAGCCTAAGCTTAAGAGAAAGCAAAAGTTGATGCTATAATAAATTTGTTTCTGGGAAAAAAAAGAGTCTTCGGTGAAGTTATTTTTAGATAATGTGTTTACTGGTTATTCATGTGAACTGTGTTTAAAAAAATGCCTTATATAGGATTAATTTAAATAGGATATTTGGATAAAATAGACACAACATAAAGGCAGAAGAGTTGCTGTTTCTCTATACACATGGCATTGGATTTCATGCAAATGGTATATTTGAAAGGAAAGAATATAATCATTTAAAAAAATCAGCCTTTTTAAAGCAATTTTAGATTTATGGTAAAACTGAATGGAAAACACAGAGTTTTCATGTGACACTTAACTGCCTACCAGTTTTCCCTAACATTAATAATGTGCATTAGTATGGTACATTTGTTATAATTGATGGGCCAATATCAAAACACTATTATTACCTCAAGGCCATAGTTTATGTTAAAGTTAATTATTTGTGGTATGCATTCTATGAGTCCTGACAAATGCATAATGGCATGTGTCCAATCATACAGACTAGTTTTACTGCCCCCAAAATCCCTTTTGTTCCACCTGTTCATCCCTCTTTCCTTCCCCCGAACCCTTGGCAAACTGATATTTTTAATATCTATATAGTTGTTATTTTTTTTCCAGAATATCATATAGTTAGAATCATATAATATGTAGCCTTTTCACGCTGGCCTCTTTCACTTTGCAATTGTGTTTAAGGTTTCTCTATATTTTTTCATGGCTTGACAGCTTACTTCTTTTTATCACTGAATAATATTCCATTTCATAAATGTGCCACAGTTCGTTTATCCATTCACCTGTTGAAGGCCATTTTGGTTGCTGTCACATTTTGGCAATTATAAATAAAGCTGTTATACACATTTGTGTACAGGTTTTGTGTGGACAATTTTAAACTCACATGAGTAATTACTAAGGAGTGAAATTTTTGGATCACACTGACATTAAATAACTTTAAGACATGCTATAAAGCTACAATAATCAAGACAGTGTGGTATTGGGGAAACAGAAGACAATAAAGCATAATAGAGAACCAAGAAATAGACCACAAAAATATAGTCAACTGATCTTTGACAAAAGAGCAAACACAATTGAGTGGAGAAATTAAAGTTTTTTCAAAAAATGGTGCTGAAACAACAGAACGTAACAGGCAAATTTCTTTTTCTTTTGTAGTTTTCTTTTTCTTTTTTCCATGAGCTAATGCAAATGTCATTATGTTTTAATTTCAAATCACTATTGTTTATTGCTGATATATAAGAAAGCAATTATCTTTTGTATATTAACTTTGTGTCCTGGAACTTTGCTGTAGTTGCCCAGTTCACAAATAGTTCTTTACCAAATCATGTCATCTACAAACACAGGTTTATTGTTTTTCTTCTCAATATGTTTACCTTTCTTTTCTTCCTTTTTTTCTTGTATCAGTGGGTTAGCTAGGACCAGTATATTGTTGAATAGGAGTAGTGAAAGCATACATTCTTACTTTGTTACTGATCTTAGTGAGAAAACATGTAATTTCTCATCAAGTATGTTGTTAGCATTAGGATTTTTTGTAGATATTCTTTACCAGTTACAGAGTGTCCCTGTAGTCAAAGTTTTTCGAGTTTTTATCATGAAATGGTATGATAAATATTGTCATCATAACCATTCATGATGTTGAATATTGTTAAATGCTTTTTACTGCATCTACCAATATACTTTTAAGATTTTTTCTTTAGCCCATTGATGTGATAGATTACATTAACAGATTTTCGAATGTTGAAGTAGTCTTGCATACCAGCAATAGCTACCACTTGTTTCTGGTATAGACTTCCTTTTACTGTATTAGGGGGTTCAATTTGCTAATATTTTTGAGAATCTTCACATATTCCTAAGAGATATTAATATGTAGTTTTCTTTTTTTCTAATGTCTTTATTACGTTTTGATATTAGGGTAACACTACTCTCACAGAATGAGTGAGAAAGTGTTGCTTTTGCTTCCATTTTTTGAAAAATATTATAGAGAATCGATATTTCTTAAACTAGTATTTCTTTAATTGGTGTTTCCTCCTTAAATGTTTAGTAAAGTTGACCAGTGAATCTATCTTAGCTTATTGCTTTCTGCTTCAGATGATATTAATTATTGATTAGATTCCTAAAAGAGATAGAGGCCTATATGGATTACCTATTTCTCCTTCTGTGAGTTTTGACATAGAATTTTTCACAACACTCTTTCATTATCCTTTTAATATTCATGGGATCATAATGATGACATCTCTTTTATTTCTAGTATTAGTTGTCTTTCTTTTTCTTAGTTAAATTGGCTAACAATTTATCACTTTTATCAGTTTTTTTCAAAGAATCAGATTTTTCTGTTGATTTCCCATTGTCACTTTCATCAACTTCTGCTCTAATGTTGTGTATGTCTTTTCTTCAGCTTACTTTAAAATTAATATGCTCTTCTTAGTTTCCTAAGGCATGATCTTAGACTATTGGTTTTAGATTTCCTTTTTTTTTTCCTAATATACATATCAAATGCTATAAATTTACTGCTAGGCACTGCCTTTGCTGAATCTCATAAATTTTGATAAGTTGAATTTTTATTTATTTCAAAATATTTTAAAATTTCTTTTGAGACTTCTTATTTGATTCATGTGTTATTTAGAAGTGTGGCATATAATCTTCAAGTGTTTTGGGTTTTCCAGTTATCTTTATTGATTTTCAATTTAATTTCATTATGATCTGAGAGAATACTTTGCATGATTTCTGTGTGTTTAAATGTGTGAAGGTGTGTTTTGTAATCCAGAAAGTGATTTATATTGGTGAATAAATAGTCTATGCTATCTTGATAAGAATATCTATTCTGATGTGGTTGGATGAAGCATTCTATAGAAGACCATTAGATCTACTTGATTGATATTGCTGTTCATTTCAACTATGTACTTACTGGTTTCCTACCGAAAACACCGCCACAAGGTTAACAAGAATTACAAGCCTGACTTTAGGCAGAATTAGAGTCAGGCATTGGACAGGGTGTGCTGGTACACTTTGACCCACTTCCCTGCAGCTGCTAAATAACCTAGAGTCACATAGCGCTAACCACCTGCTTCTTCATTGTTCCTATAGATAGAATCTCTGACACCGCACATTTTTACCCAAAAATTGCTAAAGGTGTTCTTCATATCCTGAATTTCAGTGGTACAGCTGACACCAAGCTGTCTGAAAACCCCCACCAAGGAACTGACTCAGCACCAAATGGCTGTTTCTTCATCTGCCTGTCCTGTGACTTCATTCCTCACTTCTTGACCAATCAGCAGTCCCACACGTTAGGCCATCACCCTACACGGCCCCTTAGAAAACTCATTCCCAAACCTCTTGGGGAGACACATGTGAAGTTCCCTTCTGTCTTCTTGTTTGGCTGCCCTACAATTATTAAATGCTTTCTCTGCTGCAACTCTCACTGCTTTCGGCGTATTGGCCAGTTACTGTGCAATGAGAAATCGAATCTGGTGGTTCTGTAACACTATCTGTGTATCTATCCATAATTGTTACAAGAGTATTGAAATCTTCAACTATAATAGTGGATTGATATATATATTTTATTGCAGTTATATCAGTTTTTGCCTCATGTATTTTGACACTTGTTGGGTACACACACTCTAAGGATTATATGTCTTCTCAAAGACTTTACCCTGTCTTCATTATGTAATGCTCCTCTTTATCACTGATAATTCTCTATGCTCTAAAGTTGCCTTGATTGGAAATTAATATAGCTGCTTCGGCTTTCTTTTGATTAGAGTTAGCATGTTATATTTTTCTCCATTCCTTTACTTTTACTTTATCTGTGTCCTTATAAAGTGGACTTCTTAATAAGGCAATATACAATTAGGCCTTTTTTCCCCACTCTGACAATCTTAGTATTTTAATTGATGTATTAAACCATTGATATTTAAATGATGCAATAGTTGAATTAATACCTGTCATATGTGTTACTGTTTTCTATTCATTGCTCTTGTTCTTTTTTATCTTTCTTTTTCTGCCTTCTCTAGTTTTAACTGAGCTCATAATTGAGTTCATTTTCTTCCTCCTCTCTTAGCATATTATGTTCATTTGTTTCACTTTTCCATGAGTTACAATGACCAAATACTTTGTCATTATTATCTTGACAAATTTTAACCTGAAAGATCAATAAGAATAATAAAAAGGAAAGATTTTATCTTTCTTTATTGCTTCTCTAATGCCCTTCCATTCTTTGTATAGATCCAAGTTTCTGACTTATACCGTGTAACTTTCTTGAAAGGCAGGTCTACTATTAATAGCAAAAAATTTCTTCAATTTTTGTTGGTCTAAGAAAGTCCTAACTTCTGAAGACTTTCATTCTGAATAACGATTTTATTGGATGCAAATTCTAAGTTTGTTTCAGTACTTTAAATTCTTTCTTGCACAGCTTCTGTTTAACGTAGAAGAGGAGTTTAATGGTACTTGTCTTTGCTTCTTTATACATAAGGTGGATCTTGCTTTTTTCAAGATTTTCTCTTTGTCTTTAACCTCCTGTGGTTTGAACTGGATATGCTCCAGTGTAGACTTCTTTGTCTTTTTTTTTTATTTTTATCGTTCTTGACGTTCTCTGGGCTTTTGGGATCTTTGGTTTGGTTTCTATTAATAATTCCGGAAAATTCTTAATTGTTATTGTTTCAAATATGTCTTTGGTAATATAGCATCTCCTGCTATACTAGATCCCTGTTGTTGCAGTGGTAAACTGTGTGGGGAGGTAAAAGTTAGTTTTATAACCCTATGGGTAGATACCATTCTTAAAATGAGACTGTGTCTCTGGGCTGTCACTTCCACAATTTGTTCTCAATTCCTCTTCCCTTTTAGGTGGAAAAAGAAGGCTAGAGGGAGCTGGAGTTGGGGATTGCCCTTCCTCCAGGTCAGTTAGGCTCTGGTAAAATAGTTTGTCTTAAGGGCAGGCCTTGTTAAGCATAACAGAGAGGTCTGCCTATTTCAGATGGCTACTTCCCTTGCCCCCAACTCTCTCTCTCTCTCTCTCTCTCTCACACACACACACACACACGTGTACACACACAAGTAGAAGCACCAAGATATTTTACTTTGAAAAATAAATGTATCACCCCTCCCCATCAGGACTGGGCTTCCCTGGTGTTTTTAACTCTCAAGCTTATCCATACTGAGCTTTGAGTAATTTGTCAGTTAATTTAAATGTTCTTACTCTGCTATCTCTCTTGATTTTAATTTAAAAAAGAAAAAAGTACTGTATATCATTATATAATAATGTCTCCCTTCTTTCTGTGAAGAGATCTCATAATCCTTTTTTTTACTAACACTTTACCATATGTGATTCAAAAATTTATGATGTTATGAAAGGAAGTCAGGTTTGAATGTATGCAGAGAGAGTTGAAGAATCAAAGTAACGTATTCAAAAGCATCAATAATAAGCTTTGCTAATTCCTTGGCTTTCGTTTGTAATAATTTTGTATTAGGAAAATAATGCTGTTCTATCGATGATAATTGAGTAAAGAACCATTCAAAGACTCTCTCCCTCTTCCTCTTTCTTTCTCTCTTACATTCTTTTTTTTCTTTCTTTCACTCTCACTTTCTTTCCTCTCTTTTTCTTTCTTTCAAAAAAAAAAAAAAAGAACCATTCAAAGAGTGCCAGTGTATGGACCAGGTTTTGATTAGCTCTGATTTGGTAGCTTTATTAAACTTAGCGTCTCTTCTAGGCAAATCCAAGGAGCATGCTTACCACTCTCTGACTTTCAGGACTACAATCTATTCAGAGGAAAATCTTACCTTTTCTACTTTACAATTGCTGAAGTGTCATTTTCTGTATCAGAGTAATGGTGCTAATCAATTGAGAAGATCACAAAACTTTGGATTCAAACATTAACAGGCTATATTGTGCCAATAGATTATATTTTCCAGGAAAAAAAGAGCAAATTGGAAAAAAGAATAGTCAGAAAACATGTGTTAAACCTCATAATCAATCTGGTAATAGAATTTTCATGACTGTACTAAACCTTATTTCAATGAAAAGCCAATGTAATATAATTACATTAACATTTAATTATTCTTTATTCCTCATCATAAATTTTGAAAAGGTCAAAAGAGTAAAGAACAAAATTAATGTTATCCCAAAACCCTTGTATATAATATTAGTTTTCCATTTATATCGCAACAAATTACTCCAAATTTAGCAGCTTAAAGTAAAACAAAATTATTGTCTCTTAGTGCTTTCAGAAAATTGGGTGGACTTGGCTAGTTTGTCTGCTTGGAATCTACCAAGGCAGGGCTCTTATCTAGATGATCTGGAGGAAAAACTGCTCACAGGCTCACTCAGCTTCTTGGCAGATTCATCTCCTGATGACTGCAGGACTGAGGTCCCTGTCTCCTTTCTGGCTGCCAGCCAGAACCTCTCTCACTCCACTGAGATCCCCTATATTCCTTGTCATAATAGTCCCTCTGTCTCCAAACTGGCAATGAGAGATTCAAACCCTCCTCACACTTCAATCTTTTCTACCTCCAATTTCAGTAAAAGCCTAGATTTTTAAGTGACTAGATGGGGACAACCTGGACAAACTCTCTAAGGTAAATCAGTTATATATGCAGAGACCCTCTTGTCCTGTAAGGGAATATTCACACAGGTTTCGGGGATTAGGTTGTGGACCTCTTCAGGGGAACCATTCTGCCTATTATCACATTTTAATGTCCCTCAATTTTATGATGTTTAATGTATTAATGTATAATTCCTTTAAAAATAGGAATTATACCGGATATACTGCTTTGTAATTGACTTTTTCATGAAATGATGACTGGAATGTCTAACATATTTTAATATAATGTCCTCCGTGTTCATTTTTGGCCTTGTGTCAAGCACACTGGGGTACTCTTGGCTACGAGTGAGGAGTTCCACATAATTTTGTACGCATAATCCTTAGAGCACAAAAATTCAGAATGACTTAGCGTCTTAAAAAATCTAGAAGATTTAGTGTTGGTCATACAAAGTCACCCTTATTCATTTATATTCTTTTTACTTAAGAGAGAGACAAGGACACATTTTTACTTAAGAGAGAGACAAGGTCGCATTCTAGGAGTTGTGTATGACTTTGATCTGAATCAGGGTATACATCTTGAGAAGAAAAAGATTGAGAAGCTTTGCTTTAGTTTAAACTGAGACATGGTTTCTAATGACTGTATTGTATTCCATAATGAGAAAGGACAAATATTTTAACCAAATCTATATTTTGGAAAGAATATTCGTTTACAACTCAATACTTTTTTGAACGTATATGCTACCTAGAATGAATATTCCACTTTGAATTCTCGCTGATCTTATACAAAAACACCTGTTTTACTCTGTCATCTCCAGAATAAATGATGACCATACATTAAGTGTAATACTGGCTGGTGGCTTTTAAACATATTTTGTATCTTATTAAGTAGTAATTTATCCTTAGATTGCAATGAGTTTTCATCTGAACTGAATTTTTCTTTCTTTAAAAGTCGTAACATTGAACATCTTCCTTTCTTCCTTCCATCTTGCCTTCCTTCCTTCATTCATTCCTTCCTTTCCTCCATCTCTTTCTTTTTAATTGCTTTTGTTTAAAAACAGTATAGTACTATGGTTACAAAGTAGATAGCTAGATGCAGTAAAAATCAGTGTAATGTTAAATTTAAAATAAATTTGCTTCTTATTCTGGAACTCCAAAATAACAGTATTTTATGTGGCTTTATAGCATTATACAAATGCTTTTTGAATTAGTGGGAAAACATATGGCATTAATATGCAATGACGAATAATCCCACAGATTCTGAAAGTTCTCAAAATTGATATCTGTGAAATTTTTTTCTGTACAATTTAAAATGAATGTCTGTTTTTTCTTTTGAAAATGATTTACTGAGATATATTGTTTTTATTTATGAAGTATTGGAGTTTCCCAAGTTCCTTTAGAACTTTATTCTTAAATTAGCTACAAAATTTTTACACTGTCATATTTTTGTAATGTACATTTGAAATACATACGCAGTGCTGATAAGTCTACATTTCTTGTCTCCAGAGTTTGACATTCAAAATATGAGTTAATGCTCTAAAATAAATTTCTGCCTCCAAAGCCACTGCTTAGCATTGCTGGGTGCTGCAGGAAATGCTGTGTGGCTCTGAAGCATGAAACATTACTAATATCTCTTAGAATATAAAATGAATTTGTTTTCTAAAGTCAGTGTGATTCTAGGTCCTCAGAATTTTTCTATAGCTACTTAGATGACAGAGTTGTAGTTTAATAGTTCGAGAAGTAGGATTTAGTATCTCTGGTATTGACATAGTTTTTAGTAGATTACAAACAAGAAAAATCTTGTATCCAATTAGAAATAAACATTCTGTAAGAATATAACTTCTCATTTAGTCTTGGGAGGTGGCAATTCAAGAAGCACTTTGTGAAATATTCTAAAGGGTTAACATAGTTCAACATTTTATGAAATGGCAATACATATATTATAAAACACATTTCTATTTTTACTCATGTTGTTCATATAATGCATCTAATATTTTAAGGACTCAGATCTGTAATTTGACTAGGTCATTTGTTTAGTTAGTTAAAATATTTGAATTTTCAGGCACTCATTAAAAAACTGTAGGCCAGGCACAGTGGCTCAAGCCTGTAATCCCAGCACTTTGAGAGGCCGAGGCGGGCGGATCATGAGGTCAAGAGATCGAGATCATCCTGGCCAACATGGTGAAACCCCATCTCTACTAAAAATACAAAAATTAGCTGGGTGTGGTGGTGCGCACCTGTAGTCCCAGCTACTTGGGAGGCTGAGGCAGGAGAATTGCTTGAAACCAGGAGGCGGAGGTTGCAGTGAGCTGAGATTGTGCCACTGCACTCCAGCCTGGTGCCTGGTGACAGAGTGAGACTGTCTCAAAAAATAAAAAAAATTAAAAAAAATTGTAAAAACGGCAGTGTTATTTTAACAATAGGCCATGTGGGCCACTTTGTTGAGCACTCATATTTCATGGGAGGCAAGTTTGAAAATGTTTATGTTAGTGCAGATGTGTAGAGCAGCATTTTCCAACGAGTTTGACACAGTTATACTCTGTTCGAATTGTACTTGTTTGTTTCACAAATTACAGGTGCAGCTGTATAAATACTAGAGCTTTATGCCACTAGCTCAGAATTAATTTTTACAAATTGGAAAATGTTAATACATTGATTTTTGAAAGCTGAATTTCACAAGCATTTATGAGCTCTAATTTTGTGCATTAGAAGAGTCATTAATAAAATAACCAGTACTTTTTAAGCACTAATATGTGCAGATTAATGCTTTATTATGATATTTTTAACAGGCAAGGAAACTGAAATTAACAAAATATAAGTAACTTGCATGAATTTCAGAAGTTTTAAAGTAATTGAAGCAAGATTCAAATTCACTTTTTACTCAGATCTCACAGTCTTAACATTACATTATTCTGCTGCTCTGGAACCACTTGTTTTCTCCTGCCCCTTTTATCCCTTCTTCAAAAACTGTGGTTCTCAAATTTCAATCTTCATCCAAAACTCATTGTAGGGTAGTTATATAAAGCACAGAATATTATATTCCAGCCCCAAGAGTTTCTGCCAGTAGTTTAGGTACATACCTATAATACATATTTCCAAAAAAAGAAACCCAGGTGATATCAGTGCTTCTTATCCAGGGACCATACTTTCAAGACCACTGCCTACAGTTTCTCTTATGTTTGTTGATAAACAAAACAGGTGGTATCCGTTGTTTGGGTTCCATTACTATTCTATACACCTGTTCTAAAACTAGATTTAGAAATCTGTGAGTCCAGATGTCACTGATTTGAAGATGATATTAAGTATTCTAGTACCTTCTTCAAATGCTTGTTAATTACTTGTCACATCAAAGTCCTAATTGATTAATTTATTATTCATTACTCTAACTGGCAAAGCTGTTTCAGTCAGTCTAGACTAGACATAGTTTGCAAGTTTAGAAATGTATTCTGGAAAATTGACTGATACGTTATCTGATTCTAAAAATAGAAATAAAATAAAAGATCTGGCTGCAGAGCCACATACACATCTAGTGACTTCCACTGAAGATGCAAGGAACGTACTATAAATATATACTCAATTTAATTATTATATCTATTTTTTCATTGTTAATGGTATGTTATTTCTTTTCTTTATTACTTCACCTATAGACTATTGGATAAAAAGTTTTAATATGGCCCTCTTTATTTTATACTTTAAAGTAAACCTATTTCTACAAATCAATAATTTCTTGTAGTGTTGTCTTGACATCCCCAGGTGGAATTTTTTTAAAATTCTTGTCGCTTACTCTAAATCTACTCTAGACAGATGTTAAAATCATTTCAGTTAGAAATAGGATGGGATCAGGATTCAGCAGATGCTATTAGAAATGGTGTTTTGTGCTACAAAGGGTTCTTCACTTCTACATCTGTTTAATAAGTTTCACACTTTAAAACTCATCTTATTGTCACAACTGAAGAAAGAGATAGTAAAAATGTGGAGGAATCTAAAAATCTAGCCATACAATATTTGGAGAGGGAGGTGGAAAAGGGAAAGAGAGACAGGTAAGATGTACCATTAAAACAGAAAAGCACACGATAATTCATGGATGCTGATTACCTGACATTTTCTTACAGCAGACTACTCATGTGAGACAAAAAGACTAGTAAGAATACCTAGAATGTACTTTAGATATTATTTTTGAGCACCGATATACTTAGCCTCAATGATAATTGCTTTTAAGCAGGTCACACACACCACACACACAGACAAACATACACATACACCCACAGGGATGACAGCTATGTGCAAACATACGCTGAAAACCTCCAAGGCAATGTCCTTCAGCATCTTTTAAAAATGCATTATAATGGCCATCATAACTGGAAATCCATTTGTGTTCAAAATTAAAATAACCTTCTTTTGCTATTCAGGATATTGATTATGTTATGTCCTATCATTGGATTTAATTAGGTGCATTTTTTTCATGCTAAAGGAGGTAAAACCTTAGATATGAATACTGAAAAACAGGCACCAATATTTTACTCATCCAGAAAGCAGTGGCATTTCACATTATTCCCTTATGTACAATTCTTTTTTCTGTTTCTCAATCATATACTAAACTCATTTACTCATAGAATATCCAAGCTGAATGCTGCTTTTGGCTAGAAGTAATGGTATGAGCACTTCTTCCTGCCTTCTTAATCCCAGCGTTCCACATACAAGACACTTTATCTAAAATCTGATCTCACACTGAATGTTCTTATTCTTTATCTCAGGTTTCAAAATTATCCCGTGTCCCATCTCTAAAGCATCACATCTTACATGATCACATTGTGATAAATCATACCATTCTACAGTATGTTCTTTGTTTTTCTTACAGCATTTTATTGTTTTACTGTACTTGTTAAAAAAGTCATAATACATAATGTCTGACATCAAGAGATTATATGTTTCCTGAACTGTTTGCTTCCATTTTCCGTACCTCATGTCTCTTTCCCTTTCCATCAATACCTTTGAGCAAAGGGAGAGAAGGACACTGATTTTCAATTGAAAGTCTCTGGCCCAAGCCCTCTATTAGGTACAAATATATTAAATAGATCATTTTTCTTAATCTCTGCCAGTGTTTCATGAGGTAGGAATTATTTTCACTTTATATATGAAAAAATGGAAACCCTGAAATGCTAAGTACATTCTTTAGTTTGTTAAAGTGAATGTAAAACATATTTCTGGGCATACATCCTGGGGGATTGGACAGTCCCTGTTTTTCCTGAGTGCATTGGTTGAGGAGAATCCTTTGCCAATACAGTAATGTGCAGAGGCTCTGCCTGTGCAAGCTTAGAGGAAGACCCTCCACATATATGCACACACACACACCACTCACACACAGACATCACACACATACATACACATACACATACACAAACACAAACACGGAAACACACGCCACAGACACACACATCTCACATATACACGCATCACACAAACACACACATATACTACACACACACAGACACAGACACAACACACCACACACCATGTACATACACACACACCACACATAGACATACACACACACCACACACACAGACACACACACACACCACACACACAGACACACACACACACATACCACACACAGACACACAGCCAGCTGAAGTTTGGGGAAGGAGGCAGGATGGAGAAAAGGGAAGTCTGACAGCAGCAAGTTCCTGAGGAAGTGGGAGGCCAAGGACTTCTAGGGACACTGGACTCTGACATAACTGTCTATTGGGGGGTGAATAAAGTTCTGCTGTATAAAATAGACTCCTCTTGAATGACCTCCTTATGAAGTCATCCTATGAAGTCTGAAAAGAAAACCACAAATTGCTAAGAGAGATGAAGTGTCTTAGGAAAACAATGTCAAAATGAGCACCTTATACTGCCTGGCATGTGGCCAGGACTAAGCAGTGAGACAGAGTCTCCTAAGTGTGGAGCCATAGTGGAAGCCATGGCCGGTTGGCATGGAAGTCACTTTTCATTCTCTGAGCCACACAGATGTATCCCCAGGTTTTCAGTTGTGTTTTGACAGCTAAGGAGCATCTGTCTACACTGTCAAATGCATCTAATGTGCTGTGAAGATGCCTTAATTTTGATAATTCATTGCTCTTATCAAAAAGTCAGGTAAAATAAGATATTATTTAGAGAGAGAATGTAGCTTCTCATGAACTTTGGTGAGGACCCACGTCCTGGCCTAGAAGTCCACCTGTGATCTATGTCCCCTGCCCACCTGGGCCACTGGGACGTCTGTGGGTCCACGCTCGCCCAGTGTTTTAGACAGATTTCCTCCAAATTGCTCTATTTTCTCTAACAGCCGCAACATTATTATGATTAATTTGACTGTAATTGAGTTTTATTACAAGAGTGGCATTTGTCTTTGACTTTGGCAGGGAGCTTGCCTCTTTGTCATAATCATCTCTAGCCAGCCAGCTGGAGCTGTGGTGCCAGACAGTGCACGTGGCAATCAGCCTACCTAGATTAAAGGTGTGTGTGTAGAGCCTGCTGAGAGGGAGAGTGATGAGGCAGCGAGACAGGAGGGGAATTTATGCAGGGCGTTGGTCCAATGGTCATTAGAAAACAGTCAAAGAAGGACAATCCAAAGTTGAATGAAGTAAGAATATCACTTGGATTGACAGTTTTAATTAATTCATTAGGAAAGAGTATACCTACATTATCTTGTACCTGTCTCACGCCGTTTATCCCGGGTTAAACCAGTTACACATTTAAACATAAAATAGGATGATGTTTCATTAAGCATAATAACGTGTGTTTCTCAGCTTGAAAATATGTCATATCACCAAACATTGCAGAAAAATGAGCAAATGAAATAAATATGGAATCCACAATAGAAGAAAAATTATAAAAAATATATTAAAACTTCCAATTCCAAAGTTCACAGAAATTGTTAAGTAAGTTAAACTGTGTTTATACTATGAAATGGTAATTATTCATTAAACTCCCATTTTCAGAAAATTATGGTGTCATAATGATACAATGATAGTATGATATCGAGTATAAAAAGTATAATATGAAATGATATAATGCACATTTTGAACCTCTAAATAGTATAACAATTTTCATGGACATGTTTGAAGTTTGGAGCAGTGCAAAATTTTAACAGTGTTTCTTTTTGAATGGAGGGAAAAGGAGTGATTTTTATTTTCTTATTTAACTTATTCTACTATGATTTCTAAATTTATGCTATATTTTCTAAATTTTTACCATGATAAAGGTACAATCATGTATACTTAGAAGAAAAAATTAAAATTCTACTGCAAATCCGAGAATAAGTGGAGCTTTTAGCATTACCATTAGAGATTTTTCCCTTTATTTACCATGTTGGGCCAAAGTATTAGCGCTATATTTTCCATTTAGATTTTATTAGAGTTCTAATATTTAGAAACTCCTTTAATGTAAGCTAGAGAAAATTGGAGATATAATATTTAGGAAAAAGAATGTACAGCATAAAAAATAAAGAATAAAAAAGTCTTCTCTAGAAAGCTTGAAATCTGGTACCATTTTGTGAATATGGGGGAGGGGAGCCTTTAATACCAGTTTGAGCTGGAGAGCAGGAGAGGCGAGCATTGGGCTTGACAAAGAACTAAGACTCTAACCCATACGTTCTGCAACAAGATTTCTTCTGATCTTTGTGTTCCTGAGGACCATGGAAACTAGCCAAGGGACTGGTATTTCTGCATGCTAAAGTGCAGCCTCATGCAAACCTTTAAAAAGAAAAATATCTGAGGAAAAATGTGAACTTTCTCAATTTATCAAACTTTCAGATATTCAAGGACTTCCTGATCGGTCTCCCTGTGATCACTCACCTTTTCTTGGATGATCGATATTGCAGGCTAAATTGTGTTTCCTAAAAAATTTTACATTGAAATCCTAATCTCCAGTGCATCATAATGTGACTGTAGTTGGAGACAGATAGTTTAAAGCAGTACTAAGGTTTAGGTGAGGTTATGAGGGTAAGCCCTAATTCAGTTAAGACTGGTGTCCTTTAAGAAGTGGAGATGAGGACACAGACAGATACAGAGGAAGAATCATGTGAAGACACAGGGGGAAGACAAACATCTACAAGCGAAGGAGAAAGGCCTGAGCAGAAACCAACACTGCCAGTGCCTTGATCTTAGACTTCTAGCCTCCAGGGCTGCAAGTAAATAAATTTCTGCTGCGTAAGTCACCCAATCTTGGCCATTTGTTATGGCATCCCTAGCCAACTAATGATGCAGGAGTTTTTCTCAACTCCTTCATTGGACTTGTGAGAGGGATGCCCCATTTACTTGACCTGCCATGCTCTACCTTTTGTGGGAAGGAGAATACACTTTGGGCACTAGCAAGAGCAGGCTTCATGTGTGCCCTGTGGTGCTGGTGCCCAGGTGGGGGTGACTGCAACCCCCAAAGCCCCAGACGGTGTGTTACAATGCTCTCTTGGCTCTGCCGTCTGTGGACAGTGATATGTTATCAGCTCAGTGGGCCTCTTGCCTTGTCGTGTGGAGCAGCTGCACTCCACCAGCGAAGGCAAAGGGCCAGGGTGATAGCCTTTTTTGGGTACCCACACTTGATGGGTCCTGAGCTCTTGTCCAGTGTCCCAGAAGAATGAGGTTGCATAGACACTTGGAGGATGGCGGAGGTGGAGAATTTTATTCAGCAATGGAAATGGCTCTCAGTAGAGAGGGGAGCTGGAGAGGGTATGGGACAGGCAGATAATCTTCCTTGAAGTCTGGCCATCTCCAGCTGGCTCTTCCCCAAAGTTAAGCCATCTCTTCTCTGAAGCCCAGCCATCCCTCTGAAGTCAAGTTACCTCTCTCCAGTCAAGTTGCTTCTCTCTCTCTACCAAATGAGTCTGGGTCTTTATAGGCACAGGATGGGGGTAGGGTAGGCTGCAGATCATTTTGGAAAAGGCAACATTCTATTGGTAAAAAGACGTTATTCAAAAAGAATGAATTGAGAGAACAGGTAAACAGGGATAGAGGTTCTCACTTTGGGCCACAGGTTTCAGGCTTTTGACTTGAAGGTGGGGTTTCACCAGGGACCCTCCCCTGTCTGCCTAGAATTTCTCTGTTTCCTGCCTCTATCATTAACACAACCACCAATCCATCCTATTTACCTCTGCCTAATAAAAATAAGAAACACTAACAGGAAAACCTGTTCTAAAAGTGCTTTTGACTGGTCTCTGTAGCCTACAGATTAATAATAATCTCTATATGCTTATTATAATTGGCATTATCAAGGCATTACATATATATCCTTATTTAGTATTCATAGTATCTTAGTGAGATGGCGAGGTTTAATTTCATTTTAAGGTAACTGAGCTTAATTAAATTGCCCAGTGTCCGTGAGAACCAGTGCCCCAGTATTGAGATGACACTTTCATTTTAGTTTTTATTATTTAATGTGTAAATTAAAAGAGTTGGAATATTGAAGGTTCGTGGAACTTAAAGGATTGCCTTTTCAAGGTTTTCTTATTGCGTTAGTTAAAATACTTATTGACCAGGCTAAAGTCAGACCTGCTGGAAGTTTACATCAAAGATGATAGAAAGAAATGAGTTTGCGGGCCTGTCTCATCTTCTCCTCAACAAAACTCAGTATGGGGACCTTGGAGACAAATAGACCTGGGGAAAATTCCAGCTGTGACAACTGAACAGTTCTGCCATCTGGCACAATTTCTCTTAGCTGCAGTTTTGACCCTTTAAACTGAGGATAAAAACTAGATTATGGAGGTGTGATGAATAAATGACTGGCTGCATGTGAAACAGCAGAATGACTGAAGGAGAATAAATAGTGCTTGTTGGCTGTTAGAGATCCCACGAAAAAGTACTTTCTCAATGACTATAAAAGAAAATTGATCTGCTTAACTTGAAATAGTTTCGACTGGAGGGAGATAGTAAAAGGTCAGGCAGCTGCTAACTAGTACAGTAAGGTTGCAAACTCTGGAGACCAAGGTCTACATTTTCACGGGTACTTCAGACAAACACTGACTCAAGGCTGTTAACTTTCAGGCTTTTCATGTGTCTGCCTTGTTTTCTCAGAACCAAGCTAGTGGCGGGTGTGGTAGAAACCACATATTCATCATAGTTTGCAAGGCTTCTTTTATCCTACCTCGAGTTACATGTCACCGCAGGATATGCAAGGAAACAGAATTTTCCAGTTCCTTTTCCCATCTGGGTCAGGAAATGGCCAAAAAACAGTCATAGCTGAGAAATCTATGTCCATGTTCAACATCCTTGCAGTGTTTACTTTGTGAGGAGGGAAGACTACCTGTTATCACTGGCATTTTCTTTTACCAAAATATGATTTCGCATTTAAAAAGCGAAGAAGGACCTGAAAAATTAGCTATACCATTTATCATAAAGATAATACTATTTTTTACAGTGATGGTGCTTCCTTTTCTGATTTGGAAGTAGATTGTCTCTAAGAGGAGAAATGATATTCCCCTGAGGAGGTTTTGAGGTTCTTTGGATTTGTGGCAAATGTACAGAGATAACATATCAATGGAATTAATGAAAATCATTTACCCAAGATGTATTTATCAAAGACATGGTGTTCATTCATTACCTCTACCACACACCCCTTTTCAAATGATTTCTTACACCTAAAAAGAGGAATTATGCAAGCACAGACGGTCTCTAACTTATGATGGTTTGACTTGCAATTTTTTGACTTTACGATGGTGTGAAAGCAATACACATTCAGTGTAAACCACACTTAGGATTTTTAATTCTGATGTTGTCCCAGGCTCTCAGTAAGCAGGAGGATACGCTTATGATGCTGAATGCAGCAGTGAGACACAGCTCTTAGCCAGCCAGGCAATCTCAAGGGTAAACAACTGACACTCTACAGTGTGCTGTGTTGCCAGTGTGTTTGTGTTATGTATTTCTGCATCCCATCATGTCTATAACACATCCATCTGTGGCAGTACTCAACACATTATTATAAAATAAGCTTCACATTAGATGATTGTGCCCAACTGTAGGTGAATGGAAGTGTTCTGAGCATGTTTAAGGTAGGCCAGGCTAAACTGTGATGAGCCATAGCTAAGTGTATTAAATGCATTTTCAACGTGTGCTATTTTCAATTTTGGATGTTTTTTTTTTTTTTCAGGACGTAACCCCATTGTAAGTCAAGGAGCATTTGTATTATTTTTCTAACCCATCATCTCTGCCAGACATTTTTTAATCTTTCAGATTCCCAATTTTATTTGACTGTTTCACCCAGGGTACCATTAATCACAGTGACAATGCCAACTGAATCTAGACATTCTATTGTTTCTCTTTGCTCTACTTTAGCAATTAAAAAAGGATGTAAAAAGTTGATACTTTACGATAATGCCTTTTAAACTTTGGGAGGAGGGCTTAAAGATTCTGAAGCTGAGGTGGTAACAGCTATATATCCTGCCAGAATTGGTCTCAGTCCCAGCCTGCTTCTCTAGCAAATCATAAAAGATCTGCCTTATGTGTGCTATTTCCTTTAAGGGTCTGCCTGCACTACACTTAGTTCATCTATCTCTTCTCTATTGTGGACTCTGAACCAGATTTGTTCTCTGCCTTGTTCCCAGGATTTTCAGATTTTTACTTACTTCTCATTTACTCATCCATCCCACACTTTGGTATTTTCTATGTGCCAGGCATTATATTGGACTTCAGGGATAGTTACAAGGCTCAGCAAGATAGATGTGGGCCCCGTCTTCCTAGAGTTTTCAGCCAAATCGTCTTACCTGTGAGACAGAAAAGCCTAGCACCTCTTGCAAGGCAGGAAGCAAAGTAGAGGAGATGGAAATGTGCAATGTAAAACCTTTTCCTTCCAAAATAAGGAAAGGAATTTGAAAATAATTATGAAATTTATTTTTAAATGTATAGTCCCCACCAAGTATTCTGGGATACATCTTTGACATGTGAAAAAATAAAAATCTCAGCTTCTGCCAGAACAACTCATTCTATGCCCCTAGCCTAGATGATTGCATTTGCTTATCCCAAATGTACATACAATTCCTTTTCCAAAGAGCTGTGTGGTAGGGAAGGGACCCCAGAATGCTTCCTGCAGCTACATCAAAACTTTCAAACTCCTTCTCACACTCCTCTGAGTTCTTCTAGCATGACTTCCATAGAAATAATGCTAAATATTATTGCTTTGAGACAGAAAAACTTGGCATTTAATTTTAACTTTACCACTTTACTTAATACCTATGGGTTTAATTTTGTCATATGAAAGGCATATCCAGATAAGTGTCACACCTTTACAGCATTATTGTAAAATTTAAATGAGATAATATTCGTAAAAGCCCTCCAGCAGTTAATATGTGTATTATTTCTTTGCTTAGTATAACTTTGAAAATAGTGAAATCTGTACATTTTATTAAAAACAAGAAAAAATTCCCTGCTTTCATAACTTGCCTATTTTATTGATTTGCTATGTAACTCATAGTTGAAGCAATGAAGATTTATATTTAAGGTAGAAATTCTCTTTTGCTGTATTTCATCCTAATTACTAACAAATTTTGCCTTCCTTCCTTTTTTTCCCCACCTTAACCAGTCTACTTTTGCCCTTGTGGCAAAATGTAATGATTCCTATCTTTAATTATGAGCAATTAAGTCATAATGAAATATCTCTTTACCTCTGGAATGCATGGTAGCCTCATACTGACTTATGCAACTGGAAATATAAATTACAGAATAAAATATGTATCAATTAAAATTATGTTGAGGTAATTTTTTAAAATCCAGGTAATTTTTGACAACTTTCATTTCAGAAAGCTATGTCTATATTTGCTATGATTTCTACTATTAAACATATGTATACACATATGCATATATATATATATATACTATATACATGTATAATATTTAATATCAGTTTAATTTTACAATGAACCCAATGCATTGGGTTGGTTCCTTTTAATGAGAAATATATGTAATAGAATTTTTAATAAATCCATGAAATATTAGGCCTAACTTAGGACTTGGGAATCTTAAATCCCTCATTAATTTTAAGAAAGGATCATACATATATGTGTGTGTGTGTATATATATATATGTGTGTGTGTGTGTGTGTTATGTGTATACATATATACATATATATATATATATAGAGAGAGAGAGAGAGAGCATTTAGTAATGCATTATTTGAGCCTTAATACATATCAAAGAATAGCTAGACCAGTGAGCATAAAGAACCTTAAGATCTTTTCTATTCTGGATAGAACAGAAGTGAAGCTGATGCATTTTTGAGTGTCTGTTACTACAAGATACTATGCTAGTGGCCCCATAATCTTGGTCTCCTGTAATCTTCCAGCAACCCATTTTAAAATGTCAAAATAGCCACTTAAGGATAAGGACAATATCTCTCAAGGCTAACTTCCTTGCTCATACCTAGTAAGTGGAGAGACAGAGGCTTGTGCGATATTTAAACATAGCCTATGCACTTTTCTATTTCCTACACTGCTTTTAGCTTTAAAAAAATCACTGGTAAACATCTGCAACATAGAATAATGCTTCTGTTATCCAGAATTTAATTAAATACACAAATAGGTTTTCTAGTTCCAAGTCGGTTTATGTGAGAGTCTAATATGCTCTTCATAGAAAAGCAGAAAGACAAGTAGTTAAAGTTATTTTTGTAAAACATGACATTATAGCCTTGGAAGTGAGAATCAGGTATGAAGCAATCCTTCTTAATGTAGGGCCCAGCTTTGCTTGGGCACTTTATAGATGGAGTATTTCAGTCCTTGTCCTTGTTTTCCATCTGTCTGATCTTTGGAAAGCAGAACAGATGTAAATGGTAGAGTTCTGAGCCATTCAATTAGATTTCATGCACCACTGACCCAAACATTTCTCCTCAATCTTATCTGAGTTAGTGGCAGATGTGCAGGATGTCAGAAAGCATTTCCAAATTAAAGATGGAAACATATTGTTTGTTGGTTGATATGGTCACAATATGTGTAATTGGTAAAATGTGTCACCACTGTAGCAAGAACTATGTTTCAAGGGAGAACAGGAAAAGTGCGCATTTCACATTTCCTTTCCTTATTATAAGAAGACAAGAAAGTATAATTTGTCAAATGTGCACTGGAGATCCTGGGCTTCCTGGTATGTAATAAAGACCAGTGCAAGGCTAATTGGATTGGACTCTGCATTCTGCTATTTACAGGGCTTCATCATGGCATCTTGATAGTGGAGCTGAGTCTGTGATGATTTATGTAGATAGGGCTTTGCCATCCCTGAAGATGATGGGACTTACACTCAGGGACTCTCATCATTACCCATTCACTGAGCCTCACCATCCGTGGCTGACTCAAATCATGTTGTGAATCAGCTAATTAAAAATGAGATCCTTGCACATTTTTAGATAATCAATGAATACTTGTCAATTGATTAGGTTTGCTTGATGGGCTCTAGCAGTTTTCTTGTTGAGGTTATGAGAACAACGATGGCATAGAAAAGAGAAAGAATCAAATATATATGTAGATAATCTACCAGCTGTACGGACCCTGGGCTTAATGGAGATCTCAGTACGCCCTGGGGAAGGGGGAGGCCCAAGAAAGGCTTCCATACTGACCATAAAGAGTGTTTTGAAGTTGATCTGGGATCTGAAGTTCCAAAATAACGCACAGATTCTGTCATTATCGGTGAAAATATACAAAGAAGAGTCAAAGTGAAATAAATCCATTCACATGTGTCATCTAAAGGATACCTTCTATTGGCTGTGTTAATTCACTTGAGTAAAGAGCATTACCTTTAAAAATTATAGATTAAAGAGTTATAAGGGATATTAGAAGTAATTCATTCTGATTCTTCTTTCCATTGAGTGTTTGGGACCCATCTCCACACTCTATTGTTTACACACAGAATAACTTTTAGGTCCATTTCCGAAATATTGAAATTGATGTCGTCTAATTCCTGACTCATGACAGTCAAGAGCAGGGGCCTGTACAAACCAATTTCTTTGTACTTCTCTTCTTCCTGGTTCTGCCAATAGTGAATTTCCTCTGTCAGACTCACAGTTAATCTGTTGCCAGAGGTCATACTAGTTCCCTATAATATTCTCCTTTTGCTCAAATCTGGTGCTTTCCACACATTTATTTCTATTATCGGCTACCTTGAGGAAGACAGGAGATCACAGATTTAGCAACTGTTTTTTTTTAACCATTCTGATGTTCATTGTAGTTTAAATAACTCTGCAGTGGTTACATTTTAATAAGGCTGCTCCTGACAAGAGTCCTGGCTGATTTTGGAAAGATACCAGAAATAAAAATGAGAAGCTCTAGAAGTCCTGTGGACTCTGTCGTTGGAGCTGGAGTGTGCCTCCATCCGTGGACTTCCCGCCATGGTTTCCTTCCAACACATTTTCTGCAGAGCATGGAGGCTGAAAATGCCTGACTTCTCCACTTAAATCACTTTAAGCAAAACACAGATTATTTAAGCGTATCTTTTGCATCCTCCATGCCCAGTAGTAATTTTGCAAAATTACTGGGAATCTATTTCAGGGCAAACTTGGCATTTAAATTAGGTGGCTTTAATTAGCATCTTGACTGCATGCAGTCAACAGTATGAAGAGAAGGACACGGAAAAATCACATCAGCTTATATTTTTGCTGTAGAAAAAAAGTAAATAAAAGAATGGTATGCTGAAAAAATAACCCCACATAATTTGAAGCAAGATGGCTGGCAAGTTTCTGGAACTGGAATGATAAGCTTTATCATATATTGAAATTATTATATATTGCAAAACTCCTTTTAATTCTCTTTACCAGGATTCTCATAAAGTTTACCTTGCTTCTACACAGAGAGGCCTACAGACAGTGCCATTGCAGTTATTCCAACAGAGGTGCTAAATAAACTCACATACATCCCTTCCTCCACCACTGTTAAATATTACCCATCATTCAAGCTATGACTTAAAACTCACTTCTAGGTTATATAAAGGTGACCTTAGCCCCAGATCCCAACCATCTTTAGCCTGAGAACTGCCACAATATTCTCATACAGTCATATGGCAAAACAAGAACACCAACACCATTTATTATTTACCACTTCCAGGGAGTATAATCTCAGTGCTTTTCCAGAATTGTCTCATTTAATCTTCACAGCAGCCAGATGAGATGTGTGCTACTATAGTGTCCCATTTTACAGATAAAGAAAAAAAGACACTTTACACAGTTTAAGTGTCTTGCCCAAGGTCACAGCTAGTAAATGGGAGAATTGCGTTTGAACTCAAAGCCATTGCACCTGACACTACATTATATTGTGAGGTGGAGAGAGTCTCTCAATATCATGGAATATGTTTTACATATTTTCATGTGATTTGAATTTTAAAAATAGTGGTTGGGAGGTAACTATGAATAATTTCATTATATATATATATATATTTTTTAGTTATCAAAACATTTTTGTTAGCCGTTTCTTGCAGTAAATGATTACATTACAAAGCTGTTCGGGAGACATTATTTTTTTTAACATTTTCTAACATATGTTTTCTTTTGTCCTTCCATGCTGGTAAGGACACCCAGATTCTCACATGGGCTTAGCTGCAGCTGTAGAGTGTAGACAGGATGGAAAAATACGATGTTAACCAATATTTGAGTTGGCTCTCACCATCCCATGGAACTAGAATCAATCTAGAAACAGGTGGCCACAGAGTTTGGTCAAGAAAGTCCTGCCAAACCAAGATAGGCTTCTTCTCACCTTGGTGATGCCAATGCACAGAGCTCAGATGAATCTTGGTTGTTGACTTTAGGCAAGAACAAAAGTGGTTTCACATACACACTCCGTCAACAGCTTGTTGAGTTCCAGGCACACTCTGGGAAGCCCTTAGAAACGATGACCTCATGCACAGAGGAGGCTGGAAGCTCTGTCATTTCAGGAACAGTTAGGGAAGTGGGAGTACAATTGAACCTTCGAGGTTTTTGTATTCAATGACTTGAACAATATGGAGGGAGGATTTAATTTCTTTTGTGCAGGAGAAACAAGAGAATGAGCTGGCTCGATATTAAGAAGAATATAAAATGGTCATAGTGTGTATTGGAAAGAGCACAGAAATTTGTTTAGAACACTTGATTCTGAACTGAGACCCTGATCTTGCTGCTGTCTTCCCGTTAGGTTTATCTGCTTAGACTTTCTGAAATTCACTTATTCAGATGTTAAGTGAGCATAGTAATAGCTATCTTTTAGATTTGGGGAGGATAAAACTACTGAAAGATAAATCACATAGCATACATACTAACATTAGGGAGGAGCATTCGAGGGATTAGTACAGGCTGTGCAGCCTTTTTCCAGAATTGTCAAATGGGAATTCAAAAAGACAATAAACCTATAAAATTGCTTCCAACACAGGGACTATGAAAAATGAAAATGTCTACCATTCTCCCAGTAATCCATTAAGGAATTCACATAACTATAATGACTTAAGTAAGTTTCTGTAGTTCAGATTTAGGAAATTGAAGATTGAAATTAAAAAAATAAGAAAAAGAAAAGGAAAATAAGTAATGCATGCATTGTAGTACTATCTTCTGAAAACAATTTCTTAACCTGTGTGAATTGCACAATTCTTGAACATGTAGATACCATTCTGGTCAGTAAGGAAGATAAGAGTGCTGTAGGTATATACGTTCTTGAATGAAACATTTACCAGTGAGAAGAATATACAGGAGAGACAGTGTATTTCTATCCATGGTAGAACTTTCTAAGCAAGCTATCCTTAAATGAACATCCTCCTGAACTAGTGAGTTTCCTGCCATGGATGTATACTTGAGTTAAAATTTCCTTGAGCAATCCCTATGTAGAGAAATTGCAAAGAGCTTTCACATACAGATTAGAGAATTGAAGTAAACATGGATTTAAAAGTTTCTTTCTACCAGGATTCCATTATACTTCAGGACTTTAAAATGGGGACTAGTTGGGATGGATCTGTGACTAATTGCAGTTAAAACTGAAGGAACCCTCAGATTGGCTTGACAATAGAGACAGAAGACAGAATAAAATGATTTCCTCAAGAATAGCTTTGCCTCCTAGGTAAACTCAGCCTAATTTCTCCTCTTTGTGTATGAAGAGAAAGGGAGTGAAAAGCAGATGTCCCAGTGGAAGATGTGATTTTGTACCATTCTGGGGAACTGACACCAAAGGGAATCCAGGGACCCATGGACCAGGAGCCAGGATTCACCTTCTTTCCCAGCAAGAAAAGGGGTGGGAGCTGCCAGAAACTAGATCGCAGTCCAGGGAGTGTGGTGACATCCGTATGGCCCAACACAAATGATGGGCTTGTTCCAGTGCATACCTCAAGAAATGGATTTGAATTCCAAATCCCAAATGAATTCAGAATCAGAAGAAAATTGGAGGGGCCGATGAGTAAAAAGTCAGAGAAGTGTAAATAAAGAGATACTTTTAGAGAACAGCAATATGAAAATCTTTTCAACATAGGGTTGTGTAGCCAAGTGTTTGTGGACAGGGTGAGGAAAGATATATATGGTTTTATTTGCATTTTCAGATAAAAATAACGGTAACTAATTAAGGATTCCTGGATCATAAGGAAAAGTCGAAAGAAGATACATCAGTTCTAGTCCTAGCACCTAAACAGAGCTATTGTTTATCTTCAGGTAATTCCCTTCCACCAGTTATTTTCAGTATAAGAATTTGAAGTGGGCAGGGTGTGGTGGTGAGCACCTGTAATCCCAGCTACTTGGGAGGCTGAAGCAGGGGAATTGCTTGAACTCGGGAGGCGGAGGTTGCAGTGAGCTGAGGTTATGCCACTGCACTCCAGCCTGGTCGAGAAGAGTGAAACATTGTCTCAAAAAAATAAATTAAGTTGAAATAAGTTTAATGGCCAATTTTATATTTAATTTTCATATGAGTCTAGAATATTTTTCTTGGTTATTATAAACCCTTCAAAATCACAATTTAATGGCTACATAATATTCCTTATATAGATGGACATTAACTTATTCTATCTTCTGATTGTTGGACAACACTGTTTGCTTTCATTGCTTTTACTATTCAAAACAAGTTTTAATTACATTTTTGTTCACAAAGAATTTTTTTCTTTAAATTATACTGCTAGCCTGGGATTATTGGGTGTGAATATAATTAAAGTTTTGATATATAATGTTGGAGTGAGTTTTCCAAGTGCCTTCAAATGACCAAATACAGTGTATGACTTTTTAGCACTTCTCTGAGGAAGGGTTTTGGTAGTTATTGTAACCTTCCTTTCAGGAGGAGATCTGGGAATTAGTCATTATTCTGTCTCCTGAGAAAGAGAACATATAGCACTTTGGAGAAAGCTGCTAATTAATCCTTCCAACTCTCTAGTGTAGGAAGGAGGTAGAAATGTCTCCACTGCAGCTTTGACTAAGAGGAATATTGTGAATGGATATGACAGACACCAATTCAAATTCCCCAGATGAGGGAGATCCCTCTTGCTAGATGATCATGACTTCTTCTAAAAATGACCCCCATTGACTCCAGACATTTCCTAGAAGACTCTGGGGTGCTTCATTTGCCATGCCCCTTGTCTCTGTATTTGTGAACTCATGAGGATCCTTGGGTCTAGTTTGGGAGTCTACCGTCTTCCCAAGAGATAGTCTGAAAGTAATGACAAAATTTACTAAGTTTTTCAGGCGGTGTTTAAAATCTGTGCCTCCAGTTTCCTTTAGCTTTTCTTTTCATTTGACTATGGGCATTCCCAAACGCCTTCAGCTGTGTTTTTTAGTCTTTATAATAAACTGACCTCCACGTTGGCACTGAATTTCCTTTTTTGATCTCATGTCCTCATAAGACAGAATAGCCCCCTGTAGCCTCTGATAGGGTTCACATGTCTATTAGGTTTGTTTTTGTGACTTTTGTTTTCTTGCTTTAACTTTTCATTTGGAAGTAATTTCACACTGAAAATTTTAAAATGAAATTTAAAAATAAAAAATGTTTTAAAATAACACCCATACATCCTTTTTCCAGACTCAGCTATTGATAACATTCTAATTCATTTACTTCATCATTGTTTATCTATCAAGTGACTGATCGATATCTAATATTTCTTATTGATCCATAAATGGTTCTTTGCTTTTGAGCATAGAGTATACTCTGGGGCTGCTATTTCATAGACTTGAAGATGTGTTCTGCACATTTAGTTACATAAGACATCCAAATGCTTTATTCCAGGTCCCTGATGTTACCTACAGGAGTCAGATTTTATAGCTCTATGAGCTCCCCTTTACCTGGAGTGCTTCTTTCTGTTTCTATTCCTCCTTTGTATTACACTTCCAGTTATTGAAAATACTTACTCATGGTTCAAGAATAAGTTCAAATATTCAGCTTTAAGGACTTTATATAAACTTTTCCCTGGCAGAAATTTCCTTAATTACAACTCATTATCCTATATCGTTTTCTTCTTGTTGTTGTTTTTTTTTTTTTCTTGGTAGATGGTAATATTTCCAAAAGAGAAGGACTATGTAGTATTATATAATTTTTCTTGGTATCTAGCAATATTTTAGGTACCACAAAATACTTTTAAATCATAGTATTATAAGTCATTTGCCTTTGTTCATTTACATTACTGTTAATTATTTTGTTTAATCTTTTAGTTTGCTTCTCCTCTTGATGATCGACTTGGTTCATTTAATACCCCATTACTGCAGCTTTTGCTCTCAGCAGGCTGCTGTGACAGTTGCTCAGGTGGGAAGTTACAATAGTTAGGAATGCTTTTGGCTGCAACACAAAAAAAATCTATAGTTAAGATATCTGGGTGTATTCAAATTCCCCAGATGAGAGAGAGCCTCGTTGATATCATCAAGTTCTCAGGCTTGTTTGATCTTTTCACTCTGCCACTGACAGGCTTGTTAACTCATAGTCACAGGATAGCTACT
This sequence comes from Cacajao melanocephalus, assembly GCA_963573385.1. Lineage (NCBI taxonomy): Eukaryota > Metazoa > Chordata > Mammalia > Primates > Pitheciidae > Cacajao > Cacajao melanocephalus. The sequence continues at coordinate 29,041 of CAUYLG010037067.1, read as the reverse complement.
ATACCTCCAAGCATCACATTTTCATCTAGCCATGTTTAAGGAAGAAAAGAAAGTGTCTGGGTAAATGGGGATTTCTTTTAATTTGATGAAAATTGTTTTCCAGAAATCATCCAGAAGACTTTTCCTTATAGTGCATTTGCTAGAACTGGGCCATATAAATATGCTTAGTGGCAAGAGGTATTGGCAAAGTAAGTATCTGGCATAGGAGAATAGAACTTCTGAGAGTGTTTTAAAAATAATCATTAATCATATCTGGATTGGGTCCCTCATCATCATAAACAAAACCAAGTTTCTCTGAGCAAAGAAGGAGAGGCTAAGTTCTTGGATAGAAATATCAAGTTGTACGACACAGTCACAAATCAATAGATCATTTCAGAACTCAATCCAAAACTCATATATTCCAATAGAGATGGGAGGCTGAAAAAGCAGACAAGTGTAATGCCATTAATCATGATCTGGAGAATGAGAAGAGAGGAGACAGGTGCACCAGATAGAGATAATTAGTATTAGCACAGTCCGGCAATGGCTAAAAGTGTGGCCCAGCAGTCAAGATGTCCAAGTATCAGGAGCGTGTCAGCAGGCTGGAGTTTACCAAGATTAGGACATTTTACTAGCTTATCCAAAGTCTGTTCCAGTAAGCTCTCTTTCCACAAGATGTTAATAGAAAAATGGAGGCTGTAGCCAAGTTTGGGAGATGGGCTATTCAACGTTAATGTACCAAAATGTACACATTTTAAGCACAGATTGTAGTGGCCCGTGTTTCTGAAGCCTGCTTGACCATAGATCTTTTTGTCTACAGAAAAGCTCGTACACTTAATTCAGCCAAATACATTTGGTAATGGTTGTGTGTCCTTAATTGCGGAAAGAGAACTGGCAAGGAAAGGGTGAAAGCCCAATCAGAGAAAAAGAACCTGAATTTTTAGGCAGATTTTTAAGAAAGGTACTAAAACATTAATAACCAAACAAAGTTCAGCAATCAGAATTTGGGCTTATAGAGAGTACAGGTCATAAAAGACAACAGGTACATGAGTATGATCCTTTGGTGTTGGATCATCTGAACATTGGACTAGAAGTGTTTGGATGAATCCTCTAAACTGTAAAAGCAATTTTCCAAGAATGAGCCATGTTCAAGGTAAAAATGGAGTTATTTTGGGGGGAAAGGGAGCAGTTCAGTGCAGAGGGTGCCTAATCATGACTGGAAGATTGATTAAAAGTGGAATCATGGAGAGTAGAAAAGGGAGAAGGAAACATAAAGCAAGGCTTGATCATGTATGTGTACACATGTGTTTATGTATACAGTACACAGATGTATGAATGTATGCATGCAGTACACACAAAAAAATCCCTAGAGTCCCTTATTCATTATTTCTTCTGTGATCTTCAGAAATTTAGAGGTAATTAAAAGCAGCTTGTCTAGTTTCACAATAATTTGGAAGATGCACATTTTTAAAAAGCTCAAATTAAATAAATTTTTTCAGTATTTTTAGAGATCTCATGAAACAGACCTAGAGAGAGCCAATGCTTCCTCTCCAATATACAAAAATATCTTATTTAGAGAAATATAGTTAGAAAGTCTAGCAGAAATCAGTCCAATGGTTTTTCCTAAAAGCAAAGTCAACCATTGAGACCTGGAAAGTTCTCTGGAGAAAGTGTAAGGAACCAGTAAGTGATACCAGTAAGTAAGTACATGTTTCACGCTTGTTATCCAACACATCTTTAATTACTCACTTGTCCTCAATATGCAGGTCAGATGATAGGTGGATAAAGTGTTGCATTGTATAATGTTACACTGTTATAAATTGTAGGGGTAGAAGACAAGAGAAGAAGCCATCAGAGGCTCTAAATATGGGTTGGGATGAAGAAAAAGGAAGACAGTTGTGACCAGGTTCGTTGGCCCTTGAGAGAGTGCCGGTATATGGGTTAACTTGAACTAATCTAAAAGTTTCTCCTTACAGTTAACAGAATTAGAAAGAATACTTCTATCTTTGGGATTTATAAAAGTAATCATAAAATTACTTAAAAATACTTAAAGAAAAGACCTGAACCCAAATGGCTTGATATCAAACCCCAAGCAGACAGACAAAGCTTGGTTAGGAGAGGCTAATGCAGTGCTTCAAACCTAAACCTCTCTGGAGTCTCTTCATTTGATCTTCTTTTATCTTCTTTGTCCCATGATTTCTATTCTATCTCATTTTCTAGACATCATGACCCGCATATTTATTTGAAAGGTTCTCCCCCCATAATCTAAAGTTTCAAGCTTCTGGCAAAATTTCTAAAGCTCCCATGACCTCAAATTCAAGAGCATTTATGCTTCTTTGGATTCTTTTCTTATTTTTGGATTCTGTAAGAATATACGCCCATGATAGAGTTGCTGGGGGTGTTTTCCAGTCCCCAAGAAGGGGCCTATTCCTGTCTTCTGAGGGTGCTATAGGTCTTCTGTTGGGCTGCAGGAAGATTCATGGTCTCACTTTTGGTGGGGAAAACACCCCTTCTTATCTGAGGCCTATTTTTCCTTATAAATTATATAAAAACTAAATTGTTTACTGTCATTATTATTATCATCATTGTCTGTCCTCAACACACCCCTTCTTCCCCCCAACACATAGCAGAAACAAAATAATTTTTTTGGTTTGAAACAACAGAATAGACATCCATAGTATTACTTGTAGTGCAATGACATAAACGATACCAAATAAAACTAACACTTTCTCTTGTTCTTTCCCTTTTCTTCTCAAATAATTCAGTCCTGAAGACATAATATGAGACAGCACAAAGGCTGTGTTTGGAATGGTTGTTGGTGCCAGGCAGGGAGGCTGCAGTGAACCAAACTTGGGCTTTGGAGCCCAAGTGAGAGGAAAAAGTAAAATGATGATGAAGTAGGAAGAGGATTGCCTGGTGAATGGTGTCAGAGTTGAAGTGGGTGAAGGGGGTGTCCATATGTGGAGTGGATTAGTGCATTGTGTCAAAGTCCAAGAAGATTTGAGGGAATCTTCGTGGGGAAGGAAGTAGTGGCAACAATGGAAGAGTATATATAGTAGTATTGATCCATAAGCAAATATATTAAGGGCAATGGGAGCCATGTTTCTCTCTGTAAGGGAAGAAAAATTGCAAATAAGAGTAAGAAAACTAAATGAAGCTTTTTATATGAGATTGGAATTGTAGCCGTTAATCTGAACTCATGGTTTTCAATATATGTGTCTATGCATATACGTATATGTGTGTATATATGTGTGCAGGCATGCAGTATGTGTGTTCATTCCTTAGTTTTGTCAGGTGAGAGAGCCTGGGATTAGTGACACTCCACATCTTGGCATCTAAATATCATTCTCCTCCCAAAGAAACCGGTTTGCCCTGGAAAAATGCTAGTTTGCAAGAAAAGTACAAGAAATCTTGGAATGTCTGTTTGTACCAGAAAGCAAAGGGGTTCTCAAAAAGAATGATGACATGTTTACATATAAGTGAGAACATATAATATTTTTCTTTCTGTTTCTGGTTTATTTCACTTAACATAATATCCTCCAGGATTATCCATGTTGCAGCAAATGGCAGGTTTTCCTACTGTTTGAAGGCTAATAATATCAGTTTCTTTATCTTTTCCTCCATCATGAACACTCAGGTTATGTCCATATCCTGGCTATTGTAAAGAATATTGCAGTGAACGTGGGCATGCAGATATCTTTATGAGGTGGTGATTTTATTACCTTTGAATATATACCCAGAAGAGGAATTGCTAGGTAATATAGTAACTCTATTTTTAATTAATCTCTTGTGGGTTGTATGTGTGTGTGTGTGCATGTGTGTTTGAGATAGGGAAAAAAATAGTGGTTACCAGAGGCAGGATTGGAGGTAGGAAATGGGAAGATGTAGGTCAAAGAATACTAAGTAGCAGATACATAGGATGAATAAGTTTAAAGATATAAAGTACAACATAAGGACTGTCATTAATTATAGTGCATTGTATTCAGGATGTTTGCTAAATGACAGATTATAACTGCTCCTGCCACAGAGGAAAAATAGATAACTATGTGAGATGATTTGTTTTACAATAGCAACCATTTTACTATATATGTGTAGCTCATAACAGCATGTAGTATGCCTTAAGTATACACAATAACATTTATTTTTTTAATGATGAAAATATATTAAAATGACACATAAAGCCTTTTTAAAGGGCTCTTACTGGACACATTTGGGACAAATTGAGCATTGTAATAAATTATGTTAGTAATAGATTATATTGCTTATTAAATGACATAAAAAATAATTTGTTCTGATATAAATAAATCAATGAATAAGTAAATATTTGTCGAGGAGAAGAGTATTTACCTGGTCTTACCGTTTCACAAAATACATATTAATTACAATAGGGAAGAGTGAATCTACAGTGAAAAAGACAGTCATATCCCATTTAAATCAAGTAATCAGTATGAACATCATTAATCATGGGACAAGTCCCATAGGATGTAATGAGAAGAATATGACATCACATCTATAATGTGTAACCTGCGTCTAATTATGAGGGAACATAAGGGAAACCAAAATTGATAGATTGTCCACAAAACAACTGTCTTGTAGTCTTCAAAAATGTGAAAGTCCAAAGGGCATGGTGGCTCATGCCTGTAATCCCAGTGCTTTGGGAGGCCAAGGTGGGCGGATCACATGGTCAGGAGATTGAGACTATCCTGGCTAATGTGAAGAAACCCCACCTCTACTAAAAATACAAAAAATTAGACGTGTGTGGTGGCATGCACCTGTAGTCCCAGCTACTTGAGAGCCTGAGGCAGGAGAATCACTTGAACCCTGGAGGCAGAGGTTGCAGTGAGCTGAGATTGTGCCACTGCACTCCAGCCTGGGCAACAGACTGAGATGACTCCAACTCAAAAGAAAAAAAAATGTCAAAGTCATGAAAGTCAATAAAAGACTGAAGAAATGTCTCAAACTGAAGAAAATAAATAAGATATAACAGCTAAGTACAATGCTTACTTCTGACCTAGAGCTTTTTGTCACAAAGGGCATTATTGGATGAATTGATGAAATTTGAATGGAGTCTGAAAATCAGATGATAGCAATGTGGTAAAGTTTATTTCCCAGAGCATTAGATGATACCAATGTGGTAAAGTTAATTTCCTAATTTTGATATTTGTATCACAGTCATGTACAAAAATGTCCTTGTTTGTGAGAAATACCACCAGAGTACTTAAGAGTAATGGAGAATTAACTTGGCAATTTACACTAAAAATTTGCAGGAAAAAAAAACATTCCTTGCACTGTACTGGAAACTCTTCTGTAAGTTTAGGTTTGTTGACTTCTTGACAGACATCTGAGATCTGAGCTTTAAGACTGTAAAATGAAACTATAAGAAGAGAAAAATAGATATGATCCTGAATTAAACACACGCATCACATACTAGTGCCACTCTTGGATGAAATGTTCTTGGTACAGAGCCTGCTGGCAGGTTAATAGTAGGAACATACCGATTTCCATGCCATGTTCAAAGGTGAATGTGATCATTCTGTGTAAATTATATCTGGACTGGAGACTTGTAATTAAGCATAATATGATTAGGCAGATGAAAGTTTGGAGTTTGATTTTGTTTTGAATGTAAGTACTCGTGAAAAATAAGACAGTATACTTCACTGTGTCCTTGGGAATATTTTTGTTATCTTTAAAATACCCAGTATCATAAGCAATTATTAACACAGCCTTACATTTGCCCAGTTTGACCTGGAGGCTGAAATGAATTGTGACTAATGTCCCAGCTGGTGTTTCCAAATTATGGCAAGCACTGGATGTCATTTGTTGCTGTGAATGACTTCTTGCCAGACACCTGAGATCTGCGCATCCAAAATCACACTCCAAGGGATTCCTGAAATATTTGTTTTTAAATCTTCTATCGTATAACCATTAGCTCGATGAGCCTTTCAAAGTTTTCTATTTGAAAACATCCCCTTCAATTCTGTTGTTTCCACATGAAAAGATCAAATTGAATAATCTACTACCCAGTGTCTCTTTATGTATGAAGACTTTAAAACAAGCACAGGATACCACTGTCTTAATCTTCCTGCTCTATAATAAAATTTCTTAAACTGGGCAATTAATAAACAATAGAAATGTATTGCTCACAGTTGTGGAGGTTGGAAAGTTCAAGTATCTAGGGAGATTTCTGCACTTCACAGATGGTGACTTCTTGCTGTGTCCACACATAGTGGGAAGGGTAAACAGGCTCCCTTGAGCCTCTTTATAAGGCTACTAATCACATTTATGAGAGCAGAGCTTTCAGGACCTAATCATCTCCTAAGGCCCTGCCTTTTAATACCACCACCTCAGGGTTTAGATTTGAACAGAGGGATCTTGGAGAGACCAGACATTCAGACCATAGCAACTACTTACCCATGCAAAGAACAAATCTGGTGATCCAGAAACTAGTTGTCACCACCGCTGGTCAGTTGCAGCCACTGAATAAAGACAATGGGATGTTTAACTGGAAAGAGGTTCGGATGACATTTCTTTTCTAATTTTTGTTGAAATTATTCAAAGCTGCTAGAAGTTAGACTTTATTTTAAAACACTCCCATTAAAAACCAGAAAAGCTATGTTCTTGTCTATATTGGAATCAAAGCAAATTTAACCCCCTTTTAAGATTTTCTCAGCTGTAAGAATTTCTTGGTAATGGCTGAAAGAGCCCTGATTTTTTTAATTTAACTTTTAAGTTCAGGAGTACATATGAAGGTTTGTTATATAGGTACATTTGTGTCATGGGGTTTGTTTTATAGATTATTTCATCACCCAGGCATTAAGCTTGTACTCATTAATTGTTTTCCTGATCCTCAGCCTCCTCCCACCCTACACCCTCCAATAGGCCCAACTGTGTGTTGTTCCCCTCTATGTGTCCATGCATTCTTATCATTTAGCACCCCCTTATAAGTGACAACATGCAGTAGTTTTCTGTTCCTGTGTTAGTTTGCTAAGGATAATGACCTCCAGCTCCATCCATGTTTGTGCAGAGGACATGACCACGTCCATTTTGATGGATGCATAGTAAATACCATTTGACCCAGCAATACTATTACTGGGTATATACCCCCCAAAATGTAAATTATTCTATTTATAAAGATACATGCACATGTATATTCATTGCAGCACTATTCATAATAGCAAAGACGTAGAATCAACCTAAATGTTTGATAAGTGGTAGACAGGATAAAGAAAATGTGGTACATATACACCATGGAATACTATGGAGCCCTGTTTATTTTATCCAGTTGCTGATATACTTGTGATTACTAAAGCATAGACATAGCCATTTAGGCCACTTGGTCTTATTCATAAGGAGTAAGTCAAACCTTGTACTGCCTGGTAACATTTCTTAATATTAACTCCTACCTTGTCCTTAACTCAAATTCATAATCAGGTAGTACCTGTTTTCTCCATGGACTGGACAGGGTGCATTTATAAGCCCATCTTTGTGTTTACACTGTACTATTAAGAGGAATATAGTAAGGACACCTCTTATCCGTTTCACATGAAGATGGATATATTAAGTATTAACTAACTAGGTATTTGCAAAATACTTTCAAGGAAAAAAGGCAATAAAAGTGCTAAATATAATTATTATTGAAAAATTATGACAATCATTTAGATGAGTAATTTTAAAGCTCTTCATTAAACATGATTGGATATTATGTTTATTAATTCATTAAGCTGTACTTCAAATGGCAGATAAATAAGATGCATTATTAATATGTCATAAACTAAATGGAATAATGCCTCATAGGTGTATAATTTTTGAAGTGTCTTGCAAATATTAACAAATTCATGCTTACATTCTTTTGAGGACAGCTTGTACGATTTAATAGGAATTGTTACAGTAATTTTGTTTGTCATAATATAAAATGCTTACTGGGCTCTTTAAATCTTTCAGTCTGTCATTTTTAAAGTAATGTATATTTATTTTAAAATATAGATATATATAAATATGAAAAAATATATATATAAATATGAAAATAAAATTATTGCTAATAACTAAAATACCCATATAAAGTCTTTGTTAATATTTTAGAAATGTTTTTTCAGTCTTCTCAGCTTATATTTGTGAACTATGTGCTTGTGTGTGTCTGTATTTCTTTCACAAAGTGAAAGCCTTATTGTATATAGTGTCTTATATATTCCATTTCTAGTTAAAATATTAAGCAGATCACCCTTCCCAGACTATTTATGGCCTTGCAATGCTATTTTTTCACTAAAAACAAGTAAAAAACCAAGCAAAGAAACAAAAAAGCAGGGTTTCTTAGACAAACGGCTAATCCTAGTTCTGGTGTATAAGATGAGCCTGAAACATATTTTGTAACAGATAGTAAGAAAACTAGAGCCCATCAAGAGTACTCATGATCCAACCTGGAGCCCAGGCACTCACAGAGTCAGAATCCAACTGGCTAAATATTGGACAATTCAGGCAATAACGTTAATGGATTGAAATACATCCAATATGTTAAAATTCCATGCATTCAAAATAATACAAAAGTTAAAAAAAAACTGTTTACCACTGCAGGATGCTTGTAAATAAACTTATGATTAAAACAACGAACTAATAAACAGAAGGAAAGAAGAAGATTTTTATCCTGTTCTAAATTTTTTTATTTGTATAAGTGTATGGGGTATGAGTGTAATTTTGTTACATGGATAGATCATGTAGTGGCAAAGTCAAAGCTTTTAGGGTACTCATCATCCAATTAATGTACATTAAGAAATTTCTTATCTACCCCCTCAACCTCCCCCTTTCCGAGTCTCTATTGTTTATTATTCCACGTGTGAGCATGTTATTTACCCCCGACTAAATATCTATGTCCCCAGGTGCATACTATTTAGCTCCCACTATAAATGAGAACATGCGGTACTTTTTGAGTCTGAGTTGTTTCACTTAAGATAATGGCCTACAGTTCCATCCATTTTGCTGCAAAAGTCATGATTTTATCCATTTGTATGGCTTTATGGTATCCTATTATATACATATGCCAGATTTTATCTCCTCTGTCAACTAGTAACCGAATAGTAGATGGAGTTTTTTTTAATAGAAGTATATTACAGACGACAAGTGAGAAAGAACTGAGAGAATTAGTATATCACAATTTCCCAACTCCAAATTAATTAATAGACCAAGACATTGATTATTAACAGCTGTTAACATCAATAAAAGAGAGTACAACAAAACATCATATACCTCATTGTGAAATAATGCACACCACTTATGAACTAGGATTGTTTAAAAAATATGAACCTAGTTCTGGTCAAACTTCTAGATTCAACTAATAATTTATTGAAAATCAGATGATGGAGAAATATATGAGATGACATCATGTTTGAAACTAGCAAAAACAAGATTATGGGGAACTCTACCAGGAGAAAAAAATTACCCTGGTTCTTCTGATATACATACATACTGAGGAGAAAGAGATAACAAGAAGGAAACCTACATGGTAAAAGAAACTTAAATAAAAATATCAAACAATTGTGAAATGTGAACTTTATTTATATTTTTATTTAAATGAAAAAATGCTAAAAGATATTGTCAACATTTATGAAACATTTATATATGTAAATACTGAATATTGGATTATTTTAAAAAACACTGTTCATTTTTAGGTGAAATAGTATGTGTGTGTCTATGTGTATGGATACACACATATATATTATACATATATACACACTATATGTTTAAAAGTACATTTGTCTTAAAGAGATAGATCCTGAAAAGTGTGTATGGATAAAGTGATATAAAGTTGCTTTCAAATAATTGTAGGGCAGAAGGTCGCCACAAGATAATCATCACTGAAATGGATGATGGGATTTATTATTTCTTCTGTCTACCTTTACATATGTTTGAAATTTAATAATAAAATATTTTAAAATATACTGACTTCTTATAACAAAGTTTTCTTTGAAGACATGCAATATGGTTTGGGTCTGTGTCCCCACCCAAATCTCATCTTGTAGCTCCCATAATTCCCACATGTTGCTGGAGGGACCCAGTGAAAGATAATTGAATCATGGGGGCTGGTGTTTTCCTGATAGTGAATAAGTTCTCATGAGATCTGATGGTTTTAAAAAGAAGAGTTTCCCTGCACAAGCTCTCTCGTTACCTGCTACCATCCATGTAAGATATGACCTGCTCCTCCTAGCCTTCCGCCATGATTGTGAGGCCTCCCCAGCCATATGGACTGTAAGTTCATTAAACCTCTTTCTCTTGTAAATTGCCCAGTCTCAGGTATGTATTTATCAGTAGTCTGAAAACCAACTAATACCACATGATTGCCCAGGTATCCCAAAGCATGAATAATAATATATTATTGCTCATTAAATGGATCAGAGGGTCTAACACCTACAAACTGTGAGGCCTTGAAAGAAACTTGATTCAGAATGTTTGTATTCCAATTTTATTATATTTATCTCCAAAAGTTTCCCTTACACTGATTATTAAATAGTCTACTCTGTCTCCATTAGTGTGAAATGACTCTGTTGCTTCATTGAAGTACACTGTGTATGCTTCAGTTCTTTGGCATGTCCCTGGGCTAATCCTGGCTTCTGCTTATTCATCATTTGTCTCATGGCTTTTTAGCTCCTCTGTTTCTCTTGAATTTCTCTCTCTCTTTCTCTCCTTCTTTCTCTGTCTCTAACACACACACACACACACACACACACACACACACACACCCCACAGGAGAATTTCCCAAATGTCTGATCCTTGACTTACTTAAAAAGATTAAAAAAAACAGATTGAAAACCCTGAATATAGGGGTTAATTGAGTTATATCAGCAGTGATAAGTCCTTTTTCTTTGGGTGGTCAGTTTTTACAGCAATAAATCTTCCAATCTTCTGCCTTGTCTGCCAGCTTTTTAGAAGCTAACAGAAGAGCTTTTCTTGAGGGTAGAGATATAGGAATCTAATGCTTCTTATATAAACCTCTGTGTTTTCAGCTCACTCTACCTTCAGAGGTACCTGATTCCTTCAATCCCTGCTGCTTTCCAGCAGTCACATACAGGAATGGGTTGCTTCCTGGCTTTTCTCTCTATCTGCATAGGTAGTGATAGGTTTCTAAAGTATTTGCTCCTAAGTCAGTTATGACTAGAAAGAAACTTTCCAGCTTCCAAACCACTGGTGATATCTATGCTTAATTTTTTTTTATTCTTGAGGGCTGATGCCTTTTCTCTTGTTTTTTTAACCGTTAAATGAGGTTTTGAGCTGTTAGAGATAATTTCCAAAAATAACTGAAATCATAACTCTCAACATGTTAAAGGTTTTATTTAACTTACTGTTGAGGAAACTAGTGAGACAATACAACAAGTTCAAAGAAGAATCCAAGTAACAGAGCATTTATAATTAGGAATATTGAAATGAATGTGCAAATAGAGGCAAAACTTGTTTTTTCTTCAGTGAGAGAGTAAAATAAATTAAAACTCTACCAGACAGGACAGAATGTGTATGTCTATGGACAGGGATGATTTCACATTGCTTTTAGTTATTGGCAATTTGCAGAGTTGTAAATTAACTGCCTCAGAATCAGAATCATTAGATATGACAGAAAAGTATGCTAAGACATTGCCCAGTTTTCCACTGAAACGTATTTTTCCCCTACAAGGCTCAAACAGGAAGAAGTCATGGGTTCAACTATTCAAATTTAAGTGAGCCTACCCACACCTAATTTTTTCTTTCTTTCTTTCTTTTTTCTTAGGTGTACCATACTAGATGATGAATTAATGCCTGCACCTTTTTCTGTCAACACAAAATAATCAATAATTTGCTTTATAGTTTTGAGAAGACCCATTGAAGCTATGACAAAGTTTGCCTGCCTTTTCCATTTTGCTGCTGTTTTCATTTTTTTTTTCTTTTTTCTTCTTAACATCTTAATGAGTCAGAAATATCATGATAGAAAACTGTTAAGATAGTATTATATAATTCCAGGTACCCTTGAAAATATCTCATCTATGCAGTTTTACCAGCATTTACACAAGACTTGAAAAGCATCTAAGGTCTGTCACAGCCAGAGAATATTTTCTCCTCCAGTATTTTCTGCAAGGCGTGAGATCATTTGATTTGTGCATGAGATCAAAATATCAGATCAAGCGCATCAGTGAATTTCTAATTCTTGGAATGCCTTGTAACAGTCACTGTCCTGGTCTAATCAAAATTGTTATTTACTTTAGAATTGCCTCGCCTCTGTGGTCCTCTCAACAGTTACTGGTGTTCACAGCCCAGGCTGCTTTCAGTGTTCCAGTTCCTTCTTGCATTCATAATTGCCATAATTGCTCAAAGTTATTCTTCAATGTGCAAACTCTGCCTCAACCATTATCAGTTGAACAAATATATTTCTATGGTTTGTGCTATTTCTGTTCCTGGATGCAACTGCCTAAATCCATGGCAAAATAAGACCTTTACACTGTTTAAGAATATAAACTCTTCTTGAATACTACTACTTTTCCTGTCTTCTTGTGTCTTCCCCTAAGTCTGCAGTAAGAGATTTGCAGCCCCTCATGGTTATAGGTGGGGAAAACACAAACAAGACTCTTGTATTGAGACCCAACTTCAGTCCTCTTCCACTTTTCCAAATCCATTTCTTCTATGATATTTTTTCCTTTCTTATGGAGCAACTTCTCTTCTCTCAGCTATAGTGCCTGAAGTAAAAGCTGTCATCTTGCAGCTTAAATATAGTTTAAACATATTTCAGTAGCAACTATACAATTTCTACAGAATCAGGGATTAACATCAGCAGTTTGGTTGGAAAAAGGCAGGGAGAATATTGAAACTATGTTCATATGACACTTTACATAAAATTGAGGAAATAACAATTGTCCGCGACAAAGAATGAGAAGGAACCACTATGTATTATTGGGGATCTGAAGGCATGCTCCTTGCTGCCTCCTAACCCAGCTGCTCTTGGCCCTCCAGCTCATTCTATTATGCCCTTTGAGAAACATCATAAACAAAAGTAGTGGGGCTGGGGTTTTATAGAGGCAGGCAGATGAAGGAGTAATCCATAAGTTTATGGGAGTCATGAGATAAGATGGAGATGGAACTTACCTTGAAATATGTGAGAACAGAGTGGTCATTTGCACTCAGCCATTTCTTTATTCTTAGAACACAAAAGAATGGGGACACTTCTCAACCTTCACTATGTTCCAACTTCTAAGAATTTAGGACCCATGTAAAGTTCAATATGGTCACCTGACACATGTGATTTGTATTCATGTTCTTTCTGCAAGTACATCATAGCCTATCCCCCAATTTTTCAAGTATATGACAAATGTGATTTAACTTCCCATTACAGTAAATTACAATGTCAAAAACAAACAAAGCTAGATATTGGCTAAAGGCAGTAAGACTGAGTTTATTCACATAATTATTGCAATAGAGAAGAAAGTCTACTGTAAGCTGAGCTCAGCTCTGCCAGAGCAAGAGACAGAAGCGTTCTTAGATGCTAGGGTGTGCTTAGTGAAAGGTGCTGATGGATGTTAAGCATGGTGGGGAAGTGGGGATTGGACCATGTGATTGTGCCATTGGGGTTTACCAGCTGGTGCTTATCCAGAGGTGAAACAAACTTCTCCTATCTTTATGTCAGAAGGTAGTAAGTTGGAAGAAGTTTTCCACCAAATTTAGGCCTTTATCTTCCCACAGGGACTGAAAGAGAGAGATAACTTTTTAAACTTTTGCATCTCAAAGAGACACCCCTCTACCTTCTGCCTCCCCTTCATACTCCTTGAGAATACACTTTTGGGTGGAAAGAATATTTACATATAAACAGGCAGAGAAAGGATTTGTAATTGCAAACTTTCTCAAGGATCTACTCAAAGAGGAGCTTTAGGGGCCTATAAGCCTACCACAAGCTTTTGGCTGGAACAAACAGTAAATTCCCCTGGAAATATTGTTCTTTCTAGTGCAGGATTTTTTTAAATGCATGAAACGAAGTCTTGCTCTGTGGCCCAGGCTGGAGTGCAGTGGTGCTGTCTCGGCTCACTGCAACCTCTGCTTCCTGGGTTCAAGCGATTCTCCTGCCTCAGCCTCCCTACTAACTGAGATTACAGGCACATGCCACCACATCTGGCTAATTTTTGTATTTTTCGTAGCGACGGGGTTTCACCATGTTGACCAGACTGGTCTCGAACTCCTGACCTTAGTTGATCCACCTGCCTCAGCCTCTCAAAGTGCCAGGATTACAGGTGTGAGCCACTGTGCCTGGCAGGAGCAGGCATTTTAAGGAGGGTAGGATCATCTTTGGGACATAGCCTTAAACTTCTAGAAGCCTTGCTAAGCTTAGTTAAGTCTCTTAGTGGAGGAATTTGGGTGGACTCGCTATGGCTTAGAATTTTTTGTAATTCTCAATGGAAGTTCTTTCTTTAAATAACCCACAAGTGACCTTATTGTAATGGTGGACATTTACAGTGAAAGACTATCTTTTTACCAGATTACAACCCTGTAAGCTTCTCAAGGACTCAAAAAAATCCAAGAATTCTCAGGAAATTAACCCTGTTCAGTCAATCAAGCCAGACAAGCATGGGGCCAGGTGGTACTGAGATCACTCAGAGTCCAATGAAAACTTAAGCAACAAACAAACAAAGGTAATGTGAGCTAGTTCTCAAAATATTAAGCTTCTTCATTGTCATGATATGCATATGTATGTGTATGTCTGCCTTTACAGGCCATGTAGTATATTTGCCACCCTTAATATTAATATTTTGTAATTGTTTCGACAACCTTAAGAGTTTGCCTAGGCTGCTATTCATTAAGCAGGATGCTGGCTCTGGGCTACGCTTGCAGCTCCCAGCTCCTCCCAGCAAGCTATTAATTCTCTAAAAATGTTTTAGTACTTAATATGCTGCCTCCTAATTTATCGCATCTCATTAAGAAGGAAACAAAAACAAAAAACACCTAATGTTGTTTGACCTCTACTATAGCAGCATGAGGGACACATCTGTGTCTCAATAGCTAATAAAAATAGAGTCACGAGGGTGATGGGCAAATTTCGGTGAGTGATTTTGACATTGATTACCATAGACACTAGAACTAAATTTCAGTAGATCATTACAGATTGCATATCATGAAATGCTGAACCATGCATCCACATCAGTTTAAGTAACCACGGTTAACTCGTGAAGTCATTTTCAGACACAGAAAAAGTTTGAGGTACATATTTTTTCTTGGTAATCCAAAAGAACTTCTACTTCATCACGTAATTGTTTATTTGCTATTTTTACAGACATTTTAAAAAAGGAAAAACAGAAAGATTCAGCAGTCATTTAGCTTTTATAAGAAGCAGATGCCAGGGCCCCACCTACAGAGGATCTGACAGAGATGGTCTGTCCACACAGAGCCTAGATTTTTACATTTCATCAAGTGATTTTGATATATTTCAAGCCCACACATTGGGAAAAACTGCTTTCAGTTAACACATTTAAACAGAGAAGCTTTAGTTCAAGTTTGCATACAAAAATCCTGTAAGTGATAGAAGAATATAATTGGGCTGCTGGTTGAGAAAAGCAGAAAGCAACAGGAGGCCACTGATACAGAGGAAAAATAGTAAGAAAATTAGGCCAACTATTGGGAGTACACTTACTTTATTTTCTTGTTTAGTTTACGTTGTTTAGAAGAAGACATGGACTAAGCGTAAGGTGAGGTGGTGGGAGTTGAGAAGAGAAAGACCAGTTTAAGCTGGGGAGCTTACAATGGGACATCGCTGTGAAAAGAGCTTTAGTGATCTCTCGAGATTTTCTAATAAGGGAAAAGAAAAGACAGGTCTAATAAAACAGAAATAATGGGCACTTCTAACAAATATTGAGGAAGTGAAGGAATGAGACTTCCAAGTCTAGGTCATAAAGGACACCACAGCTATTCTTTGCTCTCTCTTGGGTCATTCTGTCTTGGGAAAGCCAGTGGCCATGTCATAAGGACACTCAAACTGTCCTATGGAAAAGCCTACATGACAAGCAACTGAGAACTTCTTGGCAATAGCCAGTGAGGAGCTTGCCTTCAGCCAATAGTTGTGAGTGTGCCATTGTGGAAGCAGAGCCTTTGGCCCATAATTTTCAACTGAAGGTGATTTTATTCCCCCATGGAGTTGTCAATGTCTAGACATTTTGGTTGTTCCAACTGGGAGGTGGGGGTAATACCAGCATGTAATGTGTAGAGTCCATGGCTGCTGGTAAACATCCTATTATATACAGGAAGACCTCTAATAAAAAAAAAAGATAAATCATCCCCAAATATCAGTAGTTCCAAGGTAAGGAAACCTGCTGGGTCCAGTCAAGCCTTCAGATGACTGCATCCCAGTTGACATTTGGACTGCAGCATTGAAGCAGGATATTTCCCTGACCCTTTCACAGGACTCCCAAAGGGAGTGCCTTGTTTACTTAGCCCAACCAGCTCTCAACTCCTTGTGGGAAAAAGTGCACAAGTGAGCAAGGCGAGAACTGGAGTGCAGAGGCTCTGGAACTAGTCATCCGCTTTGGCACCATCAGGGGTGAAGTTCGTTCACTTGGACCTGCTGTGATCCACCCGTGGTGGGAGGGAGCATGCATGTGAGCGCGTGCAGGATTTCTGAACTTTCAAACGTGTGTGAGATAGTAAATGTGTTGTTTCAAGTTGCTTAGTTTTGGGTTATTTATGCAGCCATAAATAACGAATACAGCCCCCAAAATATTTCTCTAGGCTTGGAGTAGATGTTTTAAGTAACCAAATCAGGCTGGGCGTGCTAATGGTATTTGGAGGGCACAACAGGTACAGAAAGAATATGAATAAATATTTCTGCTAAACAGTGTATTGAGCAGTAAAGTATATTTTATTATTATAGTTGATGAGACTTCCCAAAGCTCAATTAATGATGATTATAAAAAGTGGTTTGTTAGAGTTGGAACTTACATGTTGAATACCTCTTGGGAGAAGGACACTGAAAGCTGTCAAGATTTCCAGGAATAGTTAAGGATACTGAATGAGGCAGCAAGGCCTTATGGAATCAGTAAGTAAAGAAAAACAGAGGTCGCATATTTATAAACTGAACAGTGAAGTGAGTAGGTGATAAATGGAGAAGCTAGCAGGATTGAGGCAAGGTGTGTTAGAGATGACGCTGTCATTTTTGTAAACTTTAGTGGAAGGCTCAAAGAAGAGAAATCAAGACCAATGCTCTTGAGATGTGACTGAATGCAAACTCCCTGGATAGCCTGTGGAAATGCAAATTGAGGGGCTGCAGATTCTGCATTTGACTAGCAAGCTCCAAAAGTAAATGGAAGAACTTGATTCTGTAGAGAGGACATTTCTTCTTGTAAGAACTCAGAGATGAAAAGAAATTATGTTGATAAGACACATATTTGGAAGATGAGAAAAGGGATCCATTCTCATACAACTAGTTCAGGTTAAAAAAAAATGGTGGGAGTGGATCATCACAATCCTGCCCAGAGTGAAATTAATGGGAACAGAAGGTGAAAGCAGTAGAGTAAGGTCAATGGTTTGGAATAGCTGCAAGAAATAAATAAGGTCGCAATGAACTATGCCATAAGAGCGAGGGCCTTATCAAGTTGGGATAAATAGGATTTCACTGAGTTACAGTACACGCTCACAGAAACAAGAGGACTAGAAGCGTCAGCTTTTAGAGATGCACCACACACACACTTCTAAGTGTCAGGGGGGTGCAAAGCCACAGACCAGGTATTACTATGGGTGTCTTTTCTTTCAATGAGATTCCATGGCAGCCAAAATTTGTAGCTGAAAAGCAAGCTTCAAGGAGCAGTTGGAGAAGAGCACTACATTATTTGTGCAGTTTTTTGGGCTTGTGAAATGGAGCTAGAAATACCGCTTTTTCCTGGAGTTGCATGGGATGCAGCTGTAGGTGAGTACATCATGGTGATAGGCTGGACATGACTCCTTTCCCTCTTAAATGAAGGTTGAAGGAGCTATGTTGGATTTAGAATGCATTTTATTATTCTCAAGAATTTTATCTCTGATTGCAGGCTTTTTGGCAGGTAGTTAAGATTCCACGCAAATCATTTTAAAATAAAGAGGGTTGTGTGCTCACTGACTGTGTAGTGCTCAGTCTTCTGAATATAGCTTGGTGTCATTTTCCAATAAAATGAGCAAGAGTATGAACCTTGGGTTAAAAGTAATTCAGAAATAGCAGTTATTCTATCCCTATAGCATGCAATGTATAATCTTTGAAAAAAAAAATTACTCCAGACACACAGACATGCTTAAGGTACAAAGCAATGGTATTATTACATAGTCATTTTAGATTTCTTCTAAATGTGTGCTCAACACAAATAATTAATAAGTGAATGAACATTGTTAAACATACCTATCAGAAAGTCTCATCATTAATTATTTCATGATATATTAATTGTTTTCCTGTATTGCATAACTTTTCTGTTGATACCAAGGTACATAAAATATGAATCTTTTGCAAGGATTTTATAATCTATTAAGGAGTTAGCTAGGGAAATTTATACAGTAATGTAATAAATGGTATGTTAAAGATAAACATGGGAAATAATTCCTCTCCATGGAAAGAAACTTTCCTTGGTGGCTGAATCTTCAGGTAACATAGAAGTTTGCCTATTGATAACTTTTTAAACTATTATACGTGTCACCCGCCAAAAATATGTTATTGGTAAAATTCCTGAAGTTTTTAAAATTATAAACTATTTTATATTGACTCTGAAAGCAAATTATTGTCTAAATCAGTGTATGCAATTTATTTTACTGAGAAGGCTTTATTTGCCTTAACTATTATATAAAATATATTAAGTAAAATGGTTTTTTAATTTAAATTGATATACTGCCTTATTTCTTATATATCAGAATTCCAAGTGGATTAAGTGTTAGTAAAGTCAAAGTACAGGAAGACAAAATAAAATCATGTGTATCCTTTATTAATGAAAAATAAATTTCTAAGGACCAAAAGGCAGAAAAAATGATG
This sequence comes from Cacajao melanocephalus, assembly GCA_963573385.1. Classification (NCBI taxonomy): domain Eukaryota; kingdom Metazoa; phylum Chordata; class Mammalia; order Primates; family Pitheciidae; genus Cacajao; species Cacajao melanocephalus. The sequence goes on along the minus strand of CAUYLG010037067.1, from coordinate 10,092 downwards.
ACATTGTTACATTTTAAAATGTTCTGCAGTAAAAAAAAAGACATTAAAAAAACAAAAAATGACAACCTGTAGTAAACATCTTTGCAACAAATAACCAACCATTAGTTTTCTAAATTCATAGAAATATACTTAAAATCAAAAATCAAAGGCGCAATGACGACAGGATTTTTTAAGTACATGAAACCGTTTATGCAAACATGCATGAAAAATGCACACTTCTTTTTTTCAGGTGTGGAACAATAGAATAATTAGACATGAATTTTCCTTCATCTAATTGACAGTTATTCATGGGATTGGAAGAATGTGGGTGTACAGACACCCTCATCTACTCTTGGAGAGGGGGTAAGATATCTTTAAGAGAAATGTAGTAAAATCTACAAGAAATTAACAGAGCAATTTTACTTCTATATATCTATTTATCCTACATATCTATTCATATGTGTTGATAGCAGTAATGCTGATTACAATATTGTTTGAAGGAACAAAATTTCAGAAATAATCAAAAAGCTCATCACTGGGAACTCTTTTAATTATCATGTGTCCATAAAACAGAATATTATGTGACTGTTAGCAAGCATAATATAAATCTATATGTACTAATTTTAAATTATATCAAAGAGATGTAGATATGGGACTAAATACACACAAACAGGAAGTCAGGACACCTTTGTAAAATTTTCTCGTTCATTTTAATAAAGACACATATGACCTTGTATTAGTTTGCACTCTATGAAATTACTGGTATTTGACATTTTTTACCTAAAGAAAAGGCAGTTTCATAGAATCCCAATTAATATCTACAAGTCGTTTCTTGAAGGATATTCAGGAAACTGTTAAAACAGTTTGCCTCTGAGGAGAGCATCTAATGCAGAGGGCAGGTGCACATCTAAACTTTTAAACAAATTCATGTATTACTTTTCAGCTGAAAAAGGGATTTTTTTAAATTATGCAAGTTAAAATAAATAACTGCATTAGTAACAGACAACAAAGTTGAGCAATATGTTGAGAAAGCTTTACATAATCCCTATCACTATATCAGAAGAACTTTGGTGATCTCATACCTTTTTTTTTTTTTTTGAGTAACCTCCACATTTGAATATGTATGGTTGCATCCAAATGAATACCAAATTTGAAAATAGAAAAGCATTAAACAATTATATAGGTGTCCACTTTAGGTTTTCTTGAATGTCCTGAAAAATGTAAATCGTATCAAACAAATCACAGTGAAATTTTATAAGGTCATTTTCTCTACATATCTTTTCCTAAAGAACAACTCCTTTTCTTCTGCTTCTCAAATCTTTAGTTCTCTAGCCCACATTTTCAGTTCTCTTTTGCTACTATCCACCTGTCTGAGCCATTTGCCCAAGTCTAAGCCTCTGTCATTGCATCTCAGTCCTCCTTGGTACCTGTCCAGCAAGGGACTGGAAGTTGCTGGTAAGAAAGGTTGCATGTCATGAAGGAGAAAGAGGATTTAAAACATGAATACATCCCCCCTCTTATCTATCATATCATGCTGAATATATCTATTTGGTAACAATCTCCCCAAAAATGGAAAATAAAAGATCTTTTTAAAACTTAAGCCAGGTCATGATGTAGAGTCTCAAGATCTGCCCTGCCCCCACCTTGGCAACCTCTATGATTCTCTTCTCTCTCCTTTCTGGCTCTCTTCCCCTCATCATGCTGGCCTCCAAGCTCTCATTCCAACATGCGAGGCAGGCTTCCCCATACACCCATATGTCTCAATTCCAACTTCCTCACCTCCTCCAGGTTTTAATTCAGTTACCACTTTTTGATAAGACTAATGAAGACCAACCTTAGAAAAGCCTTCGATGCCTACCTTGAACTCCTCATACTTTGCTCTTTCAATCTCTCTGGCTTCCTATTTTTTACATAGCACTGATCGCATATAACATTTATTTATTTTATGTATATTGTTTATCATCTCTCTGTTCTGTCTAGGTCAGCTCCATCAGATAAGGGGTTTTGTTTTGTTTTCCATTTTGATGTCAAGAATATATATCAATGTTTGAGATACAGGGAGTGCTAGTCAAGTACCTTATTTGGAGTGGCTGATTTTCTTTTTCTTCTCTTCTGTTTTAACTTATTTTTTCAGATGTCAATATTATTTTCAGGTAACTATGAATCAGTTTGTACTTTAATCTGAGGTATCTTGAGGGAATAAGTTTGTCAGTAGCCCATGGTGATGGCTTTGTGCAAATGAGAAAACAGTGTCCTTTTTGGAAAGACAAAGCTGCAAGTTATATAGTTTGCTATGCTAATCATGGGCTCCCTGTTACACTGTATGCACCGTGGGGAATTACAGGCTAACATTTGTGCAAAAACAAAGGAAAAAAAAAAAAACCTTAACAACTGCACATTACAAATGAAGGATGTAAAATTACTACATTCTATAGGCGTTGAAAGACAACAGGAACTATTATGAAAAACTTTATGTCAAAGAATTTGACAACTGTGATGAAATGGACAAATATCTTGAAGATACAAACTACCAGAGTTCATTCATGAAAAAATAGGTAACATAAATACCCTGATATCTAGAAAAGCAATTGAATATGGTTAAGTACCTTACACACAGAGAGAAAAAACAATCCCTGTAAGCTCACATGGTTCACTTTTGAAGTCTGCCAAACATTTAGAAGAAACAAAACAAAAGAAAAGCTGATTCTTACAAACTTTTCCAGGATATTTGGAAGGAAGTATTATCAACTTGTTCTATGATCAAGCATTACTTTGATTCCAAAGCCAGAAAAAGACTTTGCAAGAAAACAAAACACAAACCAATATTTTCCATGAACATAAATGCAAAAGTTCTTAATTATTTAGAAAATTAAATCCAGTCACACTTTATGTTAAAAAGTATATTTCATCATAATCAAACAAGTATTTATCTTAGAGACACAGAAGTGAATTAACATTTGAAAATTAATCATGGTAATTCAGTATATGTCCTAAAACACAAAACATATAACCATTTCAAATGAGAAAACTCATTTGACAAAATCCAACATTCATTCCTTATAAAAAATAAAAAACTCTTAGGAATGTAGAATGGCAGGTAACTTTCGCAGTAAATGGCATTTATGAAAAATCTACAATTAACATATTTGTTAGTTAAGATTAGAAGTTTGTTCCTTAAGATCAGGATTCAGACAAGATGTTTATACTTATCATTTCTATTCAGAATTGTAAAACTCAAAATTATTATGCAAAATAAAAGAAGCCAGAAGAAAAAAAAGAGAGAGTGTGTACTAACTGAGTTCACTTAGAGAAAACACTAACAAATGCAAACTAATCTATAATAGAAAATAGATTAGTGGTTGCCTGGGAAGGAGGACTGAGAAGTCGGGAAGGGAGGAATACTTAGAAACTTTTTGAGTGAGACAAACATTCATTATTGTGATTGAAGTTCATGATTTCATGAATGTATACTTATATAAAATTTATTAATTTTGCATTTTAAATATGTCCAATTTATTTTATAAATTAAACCTAGATAAAACTGTTAAAAGATAATTTTTTCAATCATTTTTTCACACAGGAAATTTATGTTAGCTATGCCATTTTGAACGGGAAAGAGAATAAATAGACTTAACAGTTTTTTTTTTTTAAATAAAGCTGGAAAATGCTAAATGGGAATGATGAAGCTCTAACTGTTGACACTGACAATGGAATTTCAAACATTAATGGCTTGTTCTAGATAGTACAAATGTACTGGTTTCATTATTTTGAGCTCAAGTAATTTTTGAAATCTGTGAGTGGATTTATTACCTGAGACATAAGGAAAGAAACAGAATAAACATTGCAAATGAAACAATCGTGTATCAAGGTTATGTTTTAGAATTATCCCAAACGATGACATGTGCATTGCCTAGATATTTTCTTCCGTCATTCAAATATTTCACAGAAAATCATCAAAATCCTGGAGAAGTACTTCTCTGGACCTTCTACGTGATAGTCCCAAAGGCAGTTATAGTAGTATAGATATCTCTGCATTTTTTTTTCAACTTTTACACACATTAAAACATTCTAGGCCAGAGACAGTGGCTCACACCTATAATTCCAGCACTTTGGGAGGACATTTGATAACTTAAGGTCAGGAGTTTGAGGCCAACATGGTGAAACCCCGTCTCTACTAAAAATACAAAAAAACTAGCTGGATGTGGTAGTAGGCGCCTGTAGTCCTAGCTACTCAGGAGGCTGAGGCAAGAGAATCGCTTGGACATGACAGGTGGAGGTTGCAGTGAGGAAGATCATGCCATTGCACTCCAGCCTGGGCAACAGAGGAAGCAAGACTCCATCTCCAACAAAACAAAACAAAACAAAGAAAAATATTCTAAAAAAAAAATTAGTATTGTTTTAATAGGGTCAGAGGTAAATTTGCCATATCTTATTTACCATGAAAGACTCTAGTAATGGCAATGGGATCAACGCTTCTCATCTTCCATTGGTTGCCTTTGCTTCTGTTATTACCGGACTGTTGGTACTGGTAGCACTGGTCATATACGATGCCCACAGCTGCCACGGGAGGACACTATTAGAAATGGCCAGGCACGTTGGCTCACACCTGTAATCCCAGGACTTTGGGAGGCCAAGGCAGGCCAATCACCTGAGTCAGGAGTTCGAGACCAGTCTGGCCAACATGGTGAAACCCCATATCTACTAAAAACACAAAAATTAGCTGGGTGTGGTGGGAGGAGCCTGTAATCCCAGCTACTCTGAAGGCTGAGGCAGGAGAATCGCTTGAACTCCGGAGGTGGTGGAGGTTACAGTGAGCTAAGACTGGGCAATTCCACTCCAGCCTGGGCAACAAGAGTGAAACTCCATCGCAAAAAAAAAAAAAAAGAAAGAAAGAAAGTGATTACTGCAATAGATAAAATAAATTACCTAACTACCTCCATTATCAGTGTTTTCCTGACAGTGTTAAAACATTTAGCCCCCTGAATTCACAATTTATTGGAACACTTGATGAAAGCTGAATCTCTGTAGTCATGCTCTGTTAGTGACTCACTCTTCCTTTGAAATGTCTAATGCATAGATTTGTTGAAATGCTAAATTTTCTCAGGAAACTCCGGTGGACATTAAAATTGCTTTTGGAAGTGAAATTAAAGACATTAATGTAAAGTGGCAGTGCTAATAGCCAGATAATTGCAGTGTTAGAATAAATTTCAGAGTAATTTTGACTACCAACCTTCTCTTCACAGCTAAACTTCAGATAAAAATAAATTTTACATAGAACAGTACTGAGATTTCTGCTCAGGATCTTTATCCAATTATCTCTTGCGTTCCTGTTATTTTTTTCCAACCTGTTTGAGTTCCTTGTAGAGTGCACTCCATTTATTATCTGTCAATTTATTAATAATATATTTTGTTGAAAGTTCACTCCTTGTCAGTTTAATTTTATTTTACTTGGACAGAGAATGGGCTATAGTTTTCTTAGTACGAAAACTGGCCAGACTAAGCTATCGTCGTTTATGTCCTCCCTCTTTTATTTTCAATATCCTCCCTTTTCCATTTTTAGAACATATCCTATTTTTACTAAGTTACTCATGTAAGTCAGATGGATTACTGTTAATATGTTAATCTGTATAGTAAAAGGCAAGAATCTATTTTTCCTAAATCATTCATGCATAGATTAATTTCTATGACGAATATTTACTGGACGTTTCCTGTGTACCAGATCATATGCTAATTGCTGAAGGTTCTTACTTAAACATTTACTCATTCCCCCATCTGGCAATTGTTCATTGAGCTCTTTCTATATCCTAGGCATTGTTTCAGGAGCTAGGATACAGTAATTACAGCAAACCAACATACAAACTAAATCAAGTCCTCTCTCATGGAGATTGAACTCCGTTGAGGATAACAGGCTTCTCCCCAGTCCATGAATATATACCCTTACTCGCACATATATATTCTAATATAATGCAGACATATAAATATATAACCAGCATATTAAATATATAGAAAGTCTGTTATATATTGTAACAAGTATAAGTAATATTACATATGTGGTATTAAATACATACACAGATATGTATATATAGAGAGAGACATATGTTTTGAGTAATTTTATTTTATTTACCTCCCTATTACTGTGCCATTTCATAGGGCTACTAAAATTATGTAAATTATTATGTACCTTTCTATTATTGGTACTCTGGTATATTTGTGTGTGTGTGTGTGTGTGTGTTTGTGTGTGTGTGCGTGCACATGCATGCCTGTGTATTGTTGGGCAGCTGTTCAATGATGATAAGTCTGTAGCCAGAGCTAAGACCATGTATGTGGTGTATTTATATATGCTTGACTGTAAAATCACAGTGGTCTACTGAGATGGTCTAGGTTGGTCTGCTGAGGTTAGGTTGCTACCCAGCACAAAATGCAGGCACTAATCAAATGTTTGGAATAAGGAGGAACAACAGATGCTCCAAATAATTGCATTAAACAGAGACTCTTGGGTCATTAAAGCTTCATGACTTTGAACTAACAAACTCAGATCTACAGACACCTCATGGGCGGTGAAACTGTTTCCCATCTGCTGGGGGTGGGTAGCTAGTTCTCATGGAGGGTTTTGAGGACAAGCATCTCTTCCTCCCAATGCCCTGATTAAAACAAGCCAGGAAAGAGAGCCCAAAGCCAAATGCCCCTGCCATTGTTGGCGATACTGATGTCATCTTTGCTGTACATGAATAGTTATCTTTCTAAAGTAATGGATTCATATTGTGTGCTGTCCTGGCTCTCTTTTCTTTTCTTTCATATCCTTTGTTGTGTTTTTAAAGTGACTTTCATATGTGAATACAAAGCAACTCACGAAGTAGGCTGTGGGTGGGGGGCAAGAAGTGCCTGCAGGCTTCAGACTGTTTGTCCATCAGGTGTAATCACACTCTGCTTTAGAAAACTTTTAAAGCCATCAGCAAGTCTCAAACAGACTCTTTTTTAAAATCGTAAATTCATATGAGCCACTTCACAGATTATATTTATGGGCCTGGGGTATCCTAACCTCTAAAAGATGCTTAGACACAAAGCAGTCCTTGAAATTATCAAGGTATTTGTCTCAAAACCACGCAGAAAACAACTTCAGCCCTCAGTACCAAGGACAGGCAGTCAAGCACAGTTAGCCACATAGACATTTCAGAAGAGCCAGGCTGAAACTACTGATCAAGGGAATGGATTTGTGTCAAGAGTCAGTGCCTGACAACTGCACTAGCTTTTTCTCATGAACTCCCAGGTGTAAGGGCTCCCTCCATCATTGGGAGGGAGCATAACATTTACATCTCATGGCATGACCAAAGAAGCTTAGGCAAGGTAGAAGTACATCTCTCCTCAAATAATTAGAACCTGAGGTGAAAGTCAACAGCAGGTGTAAAGGCTCCATAAAGCCATTGAGGCCACATGCTCCTTTTAACTTTGCCTTGCCCTTCCTAACCTGAGGCTTCCATTCTCAAGGTTATATGACAGCTACTAGAGCCCCATCCATTGTAATTTCATTCCAGGTAGGAAGAAGGAAAAGGCAACCTGGGGTAAAAAGAGCCTTTCTCAAAGCCCATTTCATGACTACTATCTGTAATCTCTTAGATGCTTAGATGTACTCATTGCATTTGCAAATAAAAAAATCATGTTCTCTTACCAAGCAAGAAAGGAATATAATATTGAATAGGTAACTAGCAGTTTCAGAGCAGAAAGGAATAATTATTATCATTGAAAACTGAGTCTCGGAGAGATGAATGAATCCAACCAAGGTCCTCACAGAGTCAGTCAGTGGCGACTGACAGTTTTCCCAGAGGAACCTCTGTTATGACATGGACCACAGGAGTCAGAGCTTGAGCCTAAGCAGAGGCTGAGGTTGTCTGAGTTCATCTGCCATTGAGGTTTCCTGAGACTTAACTGCATCCGTCAATTAGAATTCTAATTTTTGTATGAGATAAACAAAAACACTGGGGTGTGCAGAGAATGTAGACCTGAAAAGGACTGCGAAGAGAGGGGATGTGAGGGAGAACTTTAACCTCTCTGGATATCTTTTTCTAACAGTAGCCTCTTGAGCACATATCCAAACCTAAGGAGTTAGCAAAAGAGGAAGGAGAATGCTAGGATCACCAAGCCTTGGCATCAATCAACAGGGAGTAAGAAAGATGGTATTCATTGACCTTTCTGAAAACAGTGTGCTCTGAACACAGTGAGACCTTCAATAATGTCAACAGCTCATCAAGGGTTTGCAGCTTTGGGGAGATGTGTTCTAGTCAAAGGAGGAGATGAGCCCTGTCACAAACACTAGAAAATGATATCAGCACAAACACTAGAAATATGGAGTTTGTAAGAAGATGCTTGAGGTGCTCCTCAACTCTCCACTTGCTTCAGGTTGGCCATCAGGAATGAGTGCATTTATAGTAAGCCTTCCATTCCCAAATTATATCTGAAGTTTGGAAAATCAATGGCAAGAGGCATTGCGTGACTCAGGAAACACGCCCAAGCCAACTGACCTGTTAGGTTACTGACCGCAGTAGAATGTAAGGTTTCATGGGAAGCTTGGATCAAGGAACTGGGCAGCCTTATTATGCTGACTCATGGTACGTCTACTCCTTGGGGATGCTTTTCATGTGGTTGGCGCCAAGAAAGCCCAAGGCTTGCAGTTTGATATTTAATGTGTTCAAGTCTACTTTTCTCTTACACCTTGACCCCCATGCTTCTAAAAGTAATTTGTATGGCCATTATACATACATATATATATATATAAAATTAGATATATATATATATCATTAGATATATATATACATGATACACACACACACACACACACACACATATATATATTAAAAATTACACTGTGGTGACAGTTGTACTGGGGCTGATTCAAACTTTGAACTAATAAATAAATAATTCTGCCATACAATTTCTGTCATTACTCTCTGCACCACCTCCTTTCCTCCATGAGTTTCATCCTGTACATCAGTTCTCCTTAATACTAGCTGATTAAAAAGTAGATATCCTGCCAATAAATCCAGTAAGCTGTGAAACATTTGAGACACACACTCCCGAGATTGTTTTTCATCAGTAGTAGATTAGTAGCAATTTGCTAATGAAGACTTTCTTTTACTTATTGGGAAAAAGGCATTTCTTAATTAATAGAAAGGAAGATTGGTTTCATCCAGATTAATTATTGCTGGGAATGTGTCCCAAGCCCACTAGGCACAAACTATTTAAAGTTATCATATTAGCAACAAAGTTAAGCAGCTTGGGGTTTAGTCTTAATAATGTGGACCATGGTAATTAAGCTGAGGCTTACGAATGGAGGGTCTTTAGGGGCGTTCATGAGCTCATAAAATTTGATGGAATATCTTTCATAACTTTCTCAGCTTCTCAGTGAGGCACATGATGGCTGAGTATGAGCAATAGTCTCTGGGGTCGCTGTCATCCCTGGTCCCACAGCATGCACTCCCACCCTTCAGCTGTCACTCCATGGTGGTTCAGGAATTAGTCATTAGTGAGGTCAGAATTCATTGACAGAGGAACCACAGCCCCAAGTAGAAGAGACTGCAACGATCACCACAACCAGGTTTCTCATTCTAATTTCTGTCACTGAATGCTAACTAATAAAGTGTTAGTATCTCATCTTTCTTTTCATCAGTACTGTAGAGCTCATGATCCATATTCTCTACCTACTCACCATAATGTCCATTTTTTCCCTTTCTCAGTTTTCCACCATCATGTGTGGAATTCAGCTCCATATTTAATGAATATCCTTCTATTTCCATTTCAGGCCATTGTTCTGATTGTTTGCTCCATCCCTTTCCTGAAACCTGACTGCACTTTGTTAACCTTCTTCAGATAGGGCTGATTTCTGTGTTCCTCTTCTGTTCCACGTGTTCTGAAAGTAGGTTTGATATCCTGATTTCTCAAGCCCTTCTTTTTTTTTTTTTTTTTTTTTTTGAGACAGAGTCTTGTTCCATCGCCAGGCGCCAAGCTGGAGTGCAGTGGTGCGATCACGGCTCACAGCAACCTCCGTCTCCCGGGTTCGAACAATTCTCCTGCCTCAGCCTCCTGAGTAGCTGGGACTACAGGCGCGCGCCACCATGCCCA